>JAZGTJ010001634.1:0-31950 GCA_036877575.1 Botia almorhae | reverse complement strand
ATGAATAGATAGTATGAGAATAATTTAATAATAAGTGCAAAATTAAAGCTGATTACAGCAGCCTCCTGACGGGCAGTACAAGGGCAGGGGAGCTGCAGCCAACTAACACACAGACAGACATTTTGATCATGAAGCCCAGGAGTATCTCACCTCCCAGCGTACGGAGTATGTGAAGAGGATGCGGTTTTCTTTGGTTGGGTCGATTTCTTGAGGGACAGGGGCAATGGTTTCTGGTAATGTGCATGTACTTCTCTCATCTGCTTTTATATCTAGTAAGAAAAAATGAAACGGAATGATACAAGCGCTGTGTAGTAAACAAAACACAAGAAACTGTTAAAAAAGCTGAGGATCGGTGGGACCGAGCTGTGCTCCAAGCTCGGTGTGTGTGTGTGTGTATACACACCTATACCTGCTATACCTGACCGTGGTCCTCTTGAACTTTGTTAAATAAACTATTTAAAATAGTGTTATATTGTAGTGACCTACCTTCTAATTTTACGCTCTTTGGCATCACTTCAAATCGCACGACCCGGTAATTGTGTTCTTCCTCCTCCTCCACCTTTTCTTTGTGGTAGTACAGAATGAATGTCAGGTGGTTGTGCAAATAAAACTGCAAGGGTAGGACAAAACAGCACGTAAACAAACAAATTAAACAATGACATCAAGGACTTCATATTGAAACCTCAAAATGTAATTTAGCAGCAGTTCCCTGAAAAAACAACAAGCACAATCATGTTACGAATAAATGATAATACATACATAAATCATGAAAAACTAAGTGGCCATTGTTTACATCACTAGACTGGCAGGAAACGATACTCATGGGAGGAGAGGCTTAGAAGCACCTTGTTATTTTCAGAGAAGCCGAGCCGGTAGCCATGCTCAAACTGAATGTCTTTCAGTGCATCCTTCCTCTGTTCCTCTTCTGTTCCTTCATCTTTGTTTGGGTAAAACTCCATGCGAGTGGCCACAGGAAGATTGTCTGCAATGCTGTTTACATGCATTTACTTGTTAAATAAAAACTCTACAGCCAGCAAATCAAAATCTAAACTACGCATATATAGATTAATAGAGACAGACTATATAATGTGCAAATTAGGGTTTATATACAAAAAATAAAACTGAAATAAATGAGAGGAGAGACTCACAGGTGAACATAATATTCTTCTTGGATTCGCTCAGCTAGCAGCTTGCTCTCCTCCACGCTGAGTTTGATGGGATTATCTGGTGTTTTACACAATACCTCACACTTCTTGTCCACGTTCATGAGAACCGTGTACAGTGTGCTGACAATACGGTCCCCTCGCAGAACCTCACCTGGTCACACATCATTATTACAATGAGAAGCATGTCAGGAAGAGTCCAATTATTATATTTTGTAAAGTTGTAGTAATTAGGCTTAAATACTTGCATTGACACTGCAGTCATGCATTACAACATATAAGACACAGTCCTGGAACTTACCAAGGTTCTCTGCTTTATAGACAACATTTTCAGGCTTACAGAAGGGAAGGGAATAGTACTCATAGGGCAGCTGGGTTCTGGAGCTTGTCAATTTCACAGCCTGGTAAATAAACATAGGTAAATACCACAGGAAAAATCTATAAACTCCCCTAATGATAACTTGGGTAAAAAATCAAGTCAAAAACAGTGACCTGGATCAAGACGGATAAAGACAAGCAGAAGTACTTGCCAAAAACAAAATAATTCAAAGAGAGAGAACATTTAACATTTTGCCCTAAGAATCCACAAGCCTAGTAACCCACAATGCACAAAAATAAATGAGCTAAAATTGACCAGGAAAAATACATTAGTTAACAGCCTGAATGATTTTGATTAAAACATTTGAAGAGAGAGCACAGACTCACCTTTATTTCCACAGGGCTGTTCTGGTGGAAATTCATGGGTGCAACGCCTGGTACATAAAAGGGTGTTGCTGAAGGCAGCAGGGACAGCAGCAGCAGTGCCCACATCTCCTAAAAAGTTAAAATTCTTTACTCTGCAATGATCTGATATAAAAAAATCAACATGTTTTCATAAAAATATACACTCTTGAGGATTTAACAATGAAGCTGAGACCTCAACCAACTGATGGAACTATTAGCTATAGCATCTATGCTGTGTTGTCACTAATTCATGTAAATATGTATTAAAAACTTTTGGTTTTGTGTGATGTTTTTATATTTGGGGCAGACCCCGTGAAAAGGTTTAATAGGATCAATATCAAGCACAAATCATTAAACCAGGAAATGATTACCCATAAACCACTTCAACAGGTGAAACAATGCAAATCAAACATGAATGATAACATGAATGAACATGACACAAAACATGAAAAAAAAACTAAATAAACGGTCCCATTGTTAAAACCCCAATTAAATAATAGTTTGAATTTGTCGTTATATAAACGGATATAGTTTATATATGTGAATGATATGACAAGCCGGAACTCCATTCATCTGTGACATTGTGACAATGTACAAATCGACGCGTATTGGGAAAACATTAAAATAATCGAGACTACAGTGGTGGATTTATCGTTTATAACCTCGTCTCTGCTTGGATTACGAGAAGCACTGACTGCTATATTAACGTAAACATATTACACTGATAGACACAGCAGTTACAGGATCTCAAGAGTATATGAAACACATGGCTGAAGGTTATCGTAATAAAACGTCGCGTATGTTACAGTAAAGAGAGTTGTCTGCCTCAAATTATTTTAAATACCAAATTTAGAAAATTAACTCCTAGCACACAGTCGATAATTAGCTCACTGCTATCTGTTTAGGCTAACCGGCTGTTTTTAATCACCAGTCACAGTTCTGATAAAAGAAACAACATTGTACGACACACGTACACAGAACACAATAAAACACAATGTTAAAAATAAAACATAACGTATCAGTGTGGACATAAACATTTTGAAAAACAGAAAAGCAAAAGAGGATTTAGCATCAGCACTTACCATCGCCGCCGCCATCTTGGATACACGTGTCATTGTAGACGTCACAGGAAGGTCCTGAATGCGACATCCTTGCAGTGTCATTTTTTTCACCTCCAATGCAATTTTTTATTATATTTTTTCCATTTTTAATCCCTTTCTTTACAGATTTACTGCCTTTTGGTGCCTAACATTGTGTTACTGATATATTATTACTGGTTTATGTTAAGTTGCATCAATGCATCAATAACACAATATTTATAGTTTGTATGAGAACAAGTAAATAAGAGATTTGTTTCAACACCAAACATTTTTGGAATTATTTAATCATTTTTATCAGCATACAAAGAAAGGAATAAAAACAAAGGTGTTGTTGTGCTACCTAGGAATAGGAAACCCTTAAAATATATCACATTTTTCTGGAAATTAACTTTTGAAAATGAACTTACAGTGTTACATGTACATGTCTTATATGATGCTATTTGTGACAGGAACAATGTTAATGAAGCAAAAATCTGACTGCAGAAATCATAGAATCCTTAACTATTATTGCACAAACATTCAACAAAATATCAACACATATTAAACACAGTATGTATGAATAGATAACACAAGTTGCCTATCAACTGATAAATAGCTTCAGGCTAACAGAAGTACCAAATATATACCAGAAAATATGAAAGAGCACGTTTAAACCTACAAATGTATAAAATTACAGTATCAATCTAATTTTTTTTTAAAAACAAACAAACAAAAATATGTTATTTGGAGCAAGTGATGATTTGGCTGAACAAACACATATATTTCTTCATCCTCAATTAAAAGGAAACCTAATGTAGGTTCTCCATTCCAGTATACACAATATGACATCACATTCTACAAATACAATCAGAAAAAAGGCCTTATAGAAGACAATATCACTTCTCTCATCTGTTTCACATAAACATAAAAACTTTATATTTGTTTTGCAACGCAGTGTAAGACAAAGAGTTCTGCAGGATTTGAAGAAAATAGCTATTAAAAGTTGCATTGTCTGTTTTAAACAGTTAATTTAAATGTTACTTCAGTAACACTGATCGCATTTGACATCACTGCTTACATGGCATGTATAGATATATATCTCAGTATATGTTACTAGACATATACACAGCATGTCATGTCAAAGTGTGTGTATTAAGGCTGTTGCTGATACTGGCTCTCAGTGGCCGTATAAAAGTCCTCCAGTATGCTCTGCAGGTACTCAAAGGTGGGTCTGTCTTCTGGCTTGTTCTTCCAGCATTCCAACATGATGTCATAGAGCTCTTGAGGGCAGGAGTCCAGGCGCTGCATTCGATAATCTCTTTCCAGTGCACGGATCACCTCAGGGTTCGTCATACCTAAATATAGACAAACAATTACTCAGTAACAAAAGCCAGAGACAAATATATACTCAATAAAGGCAAAATTTAAATAGAATTAAGATTGTATTCTATATTCGTCTATATTCAATATTATGGATAATAGAGATGATGAACACATGCACATATGATGAAGACATTCTGATGAGAAACAGATTGACCAAAAAAATGTTGTATTTTATCATTTCTTTTTCATTTTACACTAAACAGATCAGTACCCTGTTAATGAACCTTTCAGCATATTCACACTGGAAAGCACTTACCTGGGTACGGTGTGCGACCATAGCTAATGATTTCGGTCAACAGAATGCCAAAGGACCACACATCTGATTTGATGGTGAAGGAACCATAGTTTATGGCCTCTGGAGCGGTCCACTTAATGGGGAATTTGGCACCTAAGGTAACAAAAATATATTAGTATATAGTATAGTATATATACGTAGTATATATTAACATTATCACAGCCTCTGCTAGCAATACTATATAAAGAAATACTTTCACATTTGTTTTTTTACATTTATCCTTACCAAAAAGAAATTTAATCAAAAGTGCTATTGGTAAACTTTAAACTAAACTTTCAGTCTACATTTTATGTACTTCTCAGAAATATATTTTATGTACTTCTCAGAAAAATTTTGTTACTCAAAAACAACTTTAAACTAGTACTCAAAGTTAACCACAGTTAAAAGTACACTTAAGTGTGTCAACTATAAAATGGGTCAATTTAGTCCCAAATGGTATTACAATAGTACACTGTACTGGTACGTATATTTACTATACAAAGTATACTTAAAATCACATAACTTTACTGTTTACTTGACTGCCGATCATACTAACCTTCCCTGGCTGTGTATTCATTGTCTTCTATGATACGGGCAAGACCAAAATCAGCAATTTTACACACTAAACTCTTATTGACCAGAATGTTTGCAGCACGAAGGTCTCGGTGAATGTAGTTCCTCTGTTCAATGTAAGCCATGCCTTCTGCTATCTATAGTCAGGTAGGAAGAGAGAGAAGTAGATTCAAATGATTTTTGCTCCAGTAAACAGCCAAACAGTTTAGAACTGGTGAAAGAATTAGGTCTGTGTTCTCATAGGGTATTTAAAGATGTGCATATACAGGCTTTTGTTACTGAGTGCAAAAGACCATGAGGTTAATAGCCAGTAGTGGTTTGATAAGCTATAATGAGTGTGTGTGTGTGGATCCTCTTATCAGTCAGGTCAGATTCACATCTATCTTGTTAAGTGTGCGATTCACTTCCTGCTTTGAATTCAGTATCACACCCTTTTTGCAGTGTCACTGTCAAAACCAATGACAATTATGTTGTAATAATTCAACCACATTATTCCTTAATTTCCATAATTCCATAATCTTTTAACATTACTTTCATTTCAAGCCCGTTTTTGATCTTGGAATGAATAACCTGATTCCAAACTAAATGTAGCCGTTTTATTCTGTTGCACAAAAGAAAGTGCAAACTGATATTATCTTTGTTTTACGAGCAGCAAATAAACTATCATGTTAATTATAAACTCCACTGTCTTAGACAACCCCCTAACACACACACACACACACACACACACCGCTGTGCACAAATATTGCTGCCTGTCAGTTATCACATTTGAATATTAAAATGCCATGTCTATAAGAACAAACCTGTTCTCTACATCAGGGGAAAATGTGACTACATGAAAAAAGGATATCTGTTGTGACAGTCCTTTGTTAACTGACAAAAATGAGACCTTCTGAAAGTCAATCCATCTCACCTGTGCTGAGAAGTCGATAAGTTTGGGCAACTGGATTCGATTTCCTTCATTGCTTTTCAGGAAGTCCAGTAAACTGCCTGTTTATACACACACACACACATAGTGTGAATACAGATATTGGAAACCATTTTCACTGTATGCACCTCAGAGTCAAACACACCTTTCTCCATGAACTCTGCAATGATGTATATGGGTTCCTCTTTGGTCACTACGGCGTTGAGACGAACGAGTTTGTCATGCTGGAGAGTCTTCATTAAATTAGCCTCCATAAGAAAAGCCTCCACAGACATGCTGCCAGGTTTCATAGTCTTCACTGCTACTTTTGTGTGCTTATTGTATGTTGCTAGGAATAAAACACAGGAAGGTTTCGCTGGTAGTTCGTATTTTCTCTTTAAACTAATTAGCTATCAGTGACAAAATGAATGACGCATATACAGTGGCCCTAAATGGTATTTGGACACATAAGTGTTTTGCTCTGGACAAACTGTGAAAACTTCATGTGACAGATAACTTAGTTAACCTACAGGAAATGCATATTAAAGCATGAATATTATCACGAGGAAATGGTGTGAATCTTACCCATCCAGACTTCTCCAAACTGACCGGCTCCCAGTCGCTTTTCCAGTTTAAGGGACTCGCGTGGGATCTCCCAGGCATCTTTCTCCCAAGGTTTCTGAGGTTTTGGACTCAGACACGGAATGGTGAGAGTCTGACACAGCCCATCACTTTGTTCTGGAGAGACCCAGACAAGTTATGAAACAGAGCTACTGGATATCCCTTTCTATTTGATTCTATTGTACTGTTGTAAGAAAATGGAAGGTTACATTTTGAGAAGGTATAACAATTTTGTAAATGACCCAGTACTTATATATCAGAAAACATCACAGGACAATCTTTAGTTACTAATACAATTCACATAATTTGTCATGTAAGATATTTATAGTACATAATTCGTCCTATTTTAAATCATAGCAGCAGAGATGTAGAGACCATCCAAAGCCTCTAAGATTGCAGCAAGAAAGTGTCTAAATACTTTCTTAATTATAATTTTAAATCTGATGTCCAATAAAAGGTTATGTATCATGTATATATTCTAGTATTCTGTATATGTGTGTGTCTGCCTCTTACTCTTGTAGTGGCTGATGAGATCCTGGAGGGTGTTGAAGGTGATACGCGGGGAGATGTAGAAACCACCGTTATCTAGGGTGCGAATCTTATAATGCTTCACCGTGTCCCCTGAGTCGCTGTCCCTGACAGACAGGGAATAGCTTCCTGAGGGAAGGGGTTACACATGATATCTTTAGACACAGACAAAGATCAGGTACATCTGCAGCTAAGTAAAAGTGTTTCTGATGACTGAAACAAGAAGAAAACACAGTTAATTCTTCTAGATTAAATTCAAAATCAGGGGTGCCTTATTCTGCTCCTGAAGGACCAGTTTCCTGTAGAGTTTAGCTCCAATTAGCTGGTTCGGGTGTGTTTGATTTGGGTTGGAGTTAAACTTTGCAGGACACTGGCCCTCCAGGAGCAGAATAGGGCACCCCTGTTCCAAGTATATACTCATAGCTGCATTTAAAACTTACAAATGTAAATGTATGGAGTTCTGTGAGTTAATCATACACCACTCTGTGTGAATGACTGAATGTGACATACCCACTGTGGTCTCACTGTCTCTGATCATAAAAGATCCTGTTTTGTTTCCAGATGCCAGCAGCTGTCTCTCTGCATCCTTTCTACTGACTCCTTTAAAAAACCATCTGAAGACATATACAAACACATTAGAATGGGTTAATCTTTTTAATGACTCAGCAGAAGTTGACTTCATGAAATAGTATTGGGTAAAATCCATTCATGTTACGCTGCAATGTTTAAAAAACATTCACAGAAAGCATTTATGAACATAGCAATAAAAGAGATTTTTGTGTTATTGTGTTTTTTGAGTTTTTGTGTTTTTTAAAGAAATATTTACTCACTCTTCAGTTTCCATGGTATCTTTGGCAACATAGTTACTGGGGATAAAGCCCTCCTGACCAGTGGTGAGAGAAGCTGCTTTCCACCACTCTCCAGACCTACAAATCAATCAGTCAATCAAAATTGTGCTTTGTAAATCCTTACACAGAATGAAAGGTTTCCACTTACTCCTGCAAGATTTTGAGTCTGTCCCCCTTTTTGAACCCCAGGTCACCTTCATGCATACCTTCATAGTCATACAGAGCTATGGCAATGTTTTCTGAACCTAAGGGCAACAGAAAGGACATCAAATGAAATGTTTAGCATGAACAGAGCTGCGATCACACATTCACAAAAATTCCGAGCACACGATGAAAACTGGTGTCACACCTTATGTGTTAATAATCACACACATGCTCTTTACTAATGCTGTTTGCTCTTTGCTGTGTTATGTTATCTGATGTTTTATTCAAAGCAACTTACAGTGCATATAATATCACATTTTATCAATTCATATGAATTGAACCCATGACCTAGGACCACCTACACCACCACCTGTAGCTCAACTGGTAAAAAATACTGATAAATAATATTTACCATAATCATTAAATCCAGGACTTCTGTTAGGAATGTACACACACTGCTTGTGCTAAGCTGAAATATTTTGAAGGTAAGAATGTGTTTGTCCCTAGAATATATTTGTCAGTCCTGTTTTAGAGTAATAAATATTGTTACGTTCTCACATGTAGCGGTTATAAACGACAACTGCACGACCGCTGCATTCTATAACTACACTGATACTGTTACCGCATTGTATAACAAACGGACATGGTTATTTGGTTAGCTTGCTCTGTGTGAGCCGAACCAAAGATAATTTTGCATATTTGTAATGTCACTTACTGTCTGTCCCAGAAGCCGGGTGTGTGTTGGTTCTGTCCTGCAGATGGAAAAAAACAGATGCAAAGTTCAGACAAAAGCTTTATCTGATCAGACACTAGACTAGACATCTTAGTTCTCTTTTTTGAGCAGAAAACACACAAAGCCAGGAAACTAAGTAGAGGATAATAGTTTAAAATGACAAACTTGTTGTATGGTCATTATGTAAATTAGGCAGCAATAAACCAGAACCACAAGATAAAGGATGTATATTTAAATTTGTAAAGACCACGTCAACAAACTGTTGGGTCAGGTCAAAAAAAAATTGGCTTAGAATAAAAGTTAAGCATGTTGTGCTATCTGAAGTCAAGATGATATTGTAATACATGTTTCTCATCTCTAAGAAACCAGAAGTATACAAGAACCACTAAATGTGCTGAAACAAAGTACACATTCTGATGATCAGCAGAAATCAGAAACATGTGTCAGCAACTTTAATTCTTGATCTCTTTGCATTTCTGAAGACCTGATAAGACATCTACTCACAGATTTTGACCCTGTTGTGGGGTCTTTTACATAATGTCCCGATGGGCTGCGGCTGTCTTCATGGCCCACTGTCTTGCCAATAGGATTCTGCTCTGGCTTGGACCCCACACAGCCCATGGTGAACACTAAGGGCATAAACCACATGAGAGCACACTAATTTATACACAGATAATCCATGCTAATTTTGTGGCACTTTTAGAAACAGCGTACCTCTTTTAAAACAGTAAATAGTATGCAAAACAAGAGCTCTTCTGAGTTCCCAATAAACAATGCCATTATCTGTTACCTAAAATACAGTGTACGATGTGTACAGTACAGATTTTGTGAAATATATTTCTGCAAATGTAGTGGTTGCATATGCAGTATTATAAATTTATGAAAGCAGTAAATTGTAAGCTCAGTTTCTATTTAAAGCTGAGGACAAATTCTCAAAAATCTTATGTGGCCTGCTTAAATGAGATGCCTGATAACAGTAGCGAAAACTAAACTTGCTCTGAGTTCCACATTGGTAGACTGTAGTTTAGTTTCTCGCTTGTCTTTAATTTCATCACACTTGCACACACGGAAGCAACTCAGTGGAAACTGTGGTTGGCTGAGGCCTAATGTTCAAAGCTGATTCAAATGAGCTGGCCCTAACACCACACACAGAACATTCAAACATACAAGCAGAAATTTACCGGCCAAAATGCACAGACCTGCCTTTTACCCAAAAGTATCTGAACCTAGCTGATACTCAAAAGATCTGTACAAAATAAACAATATTTATAGAGCAGGTACAATAGAATGAAAACAAGTTCACGTACGGTCAGCTGGACTCAACTGACCTAGAATCAAATTCATTTGAGGAGAAACTACTGTACAAGCAGTAGTAAATTTGTACTGTACTCATGCACCCTTAAAATGTGCGTGGTCTATTTGTCCTGGATAGGCTATTAGAATGTTTAGTAAACATCACTGGGCCTCTTTCAAAAGTTGTCTCTTTTAGAAGCAATTTGCTTTGAGACATATTTATGTGAGATATATTCATATTTATTTTAAATAACTTATTTCCCTTAGCCTGTTCTCTTCTGCTGTGCTTTCTCTTCAAAGTTGCTCACACACTCAATTCCTTGTGTTTTGCTCATGATTTCAAAGGCTTTTTTACAAAAACATTTAAGCTCACTGATTTAATGTTCCTCAGGCATTTATTGGTTCAAAGTAGTAAACACCACTGCAGTACTGCAACCAACGGAAAGATCAGAATTAACTTGTAAAGAGCGTTTTGTAACTGAAACGTACCGTTTTACAAGAGGAAGCAAAATGTTAAAATGTGACCCTTCTGTTAAACTACTATATTAAGCTGCGGAAGTACATACTTGTTTATATAAACCTAAAGTCTGGTTTTATGTCAAAGCGATATGGGTTCCTCAAATACAGGTGACAGCTTTACAAAAACGTACAAGACAGTTGATAAAAATTAATAACTTATTATTAATATTACATGGACTACTTTAACATAGTTGAAGAAACCTTTCTTATATCAAAAATATTTTAGGCTCAACTAAAACGTGCAATTCATCATTAAGGAAATGAGTAAATGTCTTGAGGTTTAGAACTCTAAAAAAGTAAAAATGTATATATATATATAAATTAAACTTACCGCTTCAGTTCTAATACGCTAACAAAGTAAATTTTCTTATTTACAAAATCCAGGCAAGTGACTGAGATAGAGAAAATAGTTCGCGTTCTTTTACACCGGCTCCTCCATCACAGTGATGCGCCCCAGCGTCTCAGTAAGTAACGAGAAACCGCTGTAGCGCTCTTACTGTCCAAGAGGAAGTTAAAGGCTGCGTATAAAAACAAATGAGCTGTCTAGCTAGACATCACGGCTGCGTTCACACACATGAATACACACGTGACACTTAAAGTGCCCAAAAATGTTGCAACCGCCTATGACGTCCAAAACAGCTGTCAAGATAGGCGGCGAAGTATTGAAACACGGCCAAAGACCAGTCTGTGGAAACCTGTCATGAATATATTTCGCTTTAATATCCGCATGTCCTGTTCACGCAACAGTCTTCATACACCACGACGACGCCAGGGGTTTTTGGGTGCGTGGAAAGGTTGCGAAAAGTTTGTTAAATCCTTATGCAACTTCACTTCTGAGAACAATGTCTTGTTAATGTTTTTTGGTGTAACTCAAGTTCTGTGAAACGAATATGCACACATAATGACATAATAAAATACAAACATAAGGAATAAAACAAAATAACAAAATAAGGAAAAAGCAAGTAAAGAAGGCAGATTTAGACAGGATGTGCTTGAGAATAGATTAGAAGACAGATCTGTGTGTGTGTGAGAACATAATCAGAAAAAAAGAAACACAGATGTCCACTTGTATTGACAATAGACGAACACGCACTCAATTTAGTCTATGTGAACCTTACATAAGTTACATAAAGACCTGACTAACAGTGACCCTTTAATCCCCTATTACATACCAGGATTAAACACTCTTCTTCTAAAAGAGATAGAATGACATAAAGACAAAAAGGATAAATCTACCTTATCCCCTGCATGTCTTCTAAATTACAGGTCATACATCCATTTTAACTGATGAAGCATAAAACGCCTTATTTTTATGTATATATGCAAATACTTGCTTATAAAGAAATACTTTACAAGCATATATTTATGAACAAAGTTTATTTTGTTTCTGCATTAAATATGTACAACATTTATATTAGAAAACTGGAAAATAGAATGTGAGTTTTTATGAATTTATACCTCTATACGTTACACTCATTCCATTTTCTCACTGGTTCAAAAGCAAATGGGCTCAGAAAAGTAACTCAGAACTCAAAAAGTAAATTGCAAAAGAACAATGATCATGTTCCTGCTTTAAAGTGATAATATATTAAAAGCAAAATAATTAAAATGATTCAGGAGCAATCGTGAGCTGTGTTTTTCATGGTGAAAAACAAATCATCATGATTTACCTTCTCCCTGTAACACTGTAGGTTTTCCACATTCTAAACCAATCACAAGAGTATGTCTATGTGTAAAACCCAATCACACAGAGTATAGCCTGTGTCAGTCTCACACAGTCATCAGTTAAGGTGGTTTGTTTATATGTGTATTCATTGCTATAAACGCAAATTTTAAAAAATCTTTCAAATTTCAAAACGCATTTTCAAATTTTGTTTTAAAAGTGCTTTGGTAAGCTTGGCAAACCCTAAAACCCCCCTTAATTATGTTATTGCAACAAGAAAGGGAGTTTTAGGAAACTCTGAACCAGCTCTGTAGTTAGGGGCTTTATGAAATAATTAAATCATTTTATTTTAATTAATTTTATCTTAAAATAATTTGACTGCAATACAAAGCAATGGAGTAAAACTAAAAACAGAAAGCATTTTAAGTATTTTTTCACAGTTTTATCCCTCCCCCTTTTGCACTTTCAAAGCAGCTACAGCTGCAAATGGAAAATTCACTATTACAAAATATATGCTTACCATCACAGAAAAAGCAAAAGGGGAAGCAGAGGGTTTTTTATCACATCTACAAGAAGCAGGATATAGTGCTTAGACAGTGACAAAAATAGATGACATCTTAAACACGGAAGAGACAGTGAAAACATACAGGCATTAAAATGGCAAAACCTGGCAGAGGGAACAACATTTAATGCATGAAAACTAAAATAGATGAAAACTAAAATAGAATAAACTATATGTACATTCATGGTTAGTTGTATGAACATGAAGAGCAGAAACTCACAAAAGTGAAAGAATATCTAGCTGATAGTTCATTGACAGCCCCCTAGTAACTGAGTTCCTGTTTTCGTCCAGCAAAAGATTGCTTGAATCTACTCAATGAAACATCAAATTCAGTTGTATTTCAGTGCTGACTGAGTGTTTTGAAATATGTAGTTCATGTCAGGTTCAAATCAGTTATGATAAAGGAAACTATTTGTGCACACTAACACAAGATTTAAATTTATTTTGGTGTAGTGGAGAGTGGGGTAAGATGTGTCAGTTTGTTCTGCTTCCTTATTTAGGAAACCGTGCACAATTTTGACTTATCATGTGACCTGTCATATACTGTCAGACAGTCATATAGAGTCAGCCTGTGACCGAGTAGCAGTGACCAAGCAGTTTTGTACTAAACTATTGGTAGCACAACTTGGCACAGCTTACCCCACTCTCTCCTACACTGCTGCATGCAATCTTAGAAATGAGATTTATGTTGATAGAGTTGTTGTGTAAGGTATAGTGTTACTGTTTTGAAAAACTGAACTGAATGCCAGAGATTTTGAGGCTGAGCCTGGAGACTGGTGAAGACACAATGGCTGGCTGAATTACTTAAGCCTGGTTCCACCAATTGCCTAAAATGAATACAAATTAATGGAAATATAATACTAAGCAATAACAACTGACAATGTATGACACTTTGTATATAAACACACACACACACACACACATATATAATAGATAGAGAAATAGACCTTTATTCTTGCTTTGGTTCTGCATGGTTGTTTTCTGGAGTTCCCCTGCTCAGTCGTAATTTCTTTTCCTTTAGTGACTGCTGGGAAAGAACTATGCCAGGGCAATGATTTTAAAGTTTATAAAAGTGCATTTCAGAAAACACTTAGTTTAAGAGATGAAGCACAAATGAAAAGATTGACACTCTCATACCATCAGTATCCTGCCCTGGTCTTTTTCTGCTTGTTTCATGGTCGTTGTTCTCCTTCTCCTCTTGCTCCATTGGTCTGCTCCCAGGTTCAGTGACCTTTACCATCTGGTATTTATATAACATTATAAAGCAGAAATTATAACTGATCTCAGAACATCCAAGATTAGTTATTCATTCTACAGTATCTTTTACCTGTCCACCAGGTTTGAGCGACTCCATACGCACAACTGGAAGGCAAAGCAGACATGCACATATAACCCAGATAAGCATAGCACAGCATAGCCCAATTAAACAGACCAATGAGAGTGAGGCTTCACCTGGTTGGAGGGAAATTGTGACTGATGGGAAGTTGATGTTGTCTGTGTTGACAGGTGTTTCAGTTGCAGGAGAGGTTTCATCTTCCTTTACCCCTTCATGTTCTTTACATCCTTCCTGTGTTACTTTCTCCTGTGTAAGACAAGCCGAAGATCACAGTCACTATAATCAGCATCCTATAAATTCATAAATTAATTCAATCTAGGTCATTGAATCTGTCAAATTAAGTAACGCAAAACTCAAATGTTCAACAGGGACATTTTTGCGCCCAAATTTAAAATATTGGCCTTTTTCAGTGGTCTAAAAACACTGCGGAAAAACTGTGCTCGTCATTTTTATATATTCATGACTACAGTACATATATTACATATGCAGGCTTAATATGCAGCCTATTTACCTGTGTATTATTGTCTGCTGTCTGCTGGTCACTCTGAGGGCTTGATGGATACTGAGAAGATGATGAAAGTGGAGCAGGTGGTGAGGAAGAAGAAGATGAAAATGTGTCACTCTGTGTTTTCTCTTTCTCTTTGCTTTTGGAGCATCCTGAAAGATCCAGTGGTGCTTCCTCTTCTTCCTCTCTAAGGTTCTCCCCGAAAATTCTCTCTGGCTGTGCTGTTGAAACCTTCCACTGGGGCGGCGCTGTAACCCCTTCCCCTCCTGCCACTCTCTTCTCTCTATTCTCAACATGCTCTGAGAGGCTTCTGCGTGAATGCCGGTCTGACCAGGGCCGCATGCTGCTGGGGCTCGGAGGATGTGAGCGAGACAGGAGGCCGTTCATCGGAGGGACCAGTTTAGGGAAACGCAGGATATTTGAGGTTGGAATTTGGGTCTGGCTTGGGTGAACTGCTATACCGCTAGTAACACCAGAGGTGGGTGCTGCTGCTACCGTTACCCAGTCAGTGGATTCTGAGAGCGACCAGGGGAGGCGACCAGTAGGGATCGGAAGTGGCCGGAAGGGGACAGGGGCGTGGATTTGTTGCCGGTTACTACGTTCCTCAGAGGCAGCAGATGAGAAGACAGAATTGCTCTTCAGTAGACCAAGAGCAGCAGAAAGTGAAGGAGATAGAGGGGAATGTCCTTGTTCCACTGATTCCACACTGGCAGCTCTGTGGATATAGGAGAAGAAGATTCAGAATTTGAGACCTTTGTCTGTTCACATTGTAAATGCATCTGTTCTCTCTGTCTGTCTCACCTCCGTTCTGCTCTATACAAAGTGGGCTTGTTGGACTCCTGAGAGTGTAAAAAACATATTTTAGTAAGCAGTAGACGAAAGTATAGAAAATGTTTAAATTTTCTAACTAATTAATTAAATTGTTTAAAAAAGAAACAATTTAAAATAACATTTAAAAGACATTTCAAGTATTTCTTACAAATGAAAATGCCCGTGCCCAGCCTTGCATCAGTTTGTGTTCGGAAGATTTCTCTGTACGAATACAGCATATTTGAGATTGAGCATGGCTTTGAATTTTTATACAGTCAAATATCTGAACACACCTGACGTATGAGTTTCATTATCTTAAACATTGTTTCAATGTACCAGCTTATGTTTACAAATATAAAGTATATACATGTTTTTTTTCCAAATCCTACTAAGTTTAGATATTAGATAAAATATTAGATAAATATTACATAGTTTTTATTTGTTTAATTTTTTGGGTCACTGCATATTTAGTTTTAGTTTTATATTATAGTTTTTATATTTAGTTTTATATTAAAATATATTTTTATGTAGAATAAGTGTGCAGGAGAATAATATTGTCCAAAAAATGTAATGATGACATCCAACGTATTAAAACGGACTGGCTCTTACATCTAAACAATTTCTTCTGTTCAGAATCTTCTGTTTTTACTTACCCAGGCTGTCAGTTGGACCGTTTTCTGTCTCACGCTTGACAGCGGCTGCAGGTACAGTGGCGTCCCCTGGTGGTGGCTGGCTAGACTTCAGCCCTGCGGTCAGTAAAGTCACAGCGGCCACTGCTGTGTCAGGTGACAACTTGATCTCTGGAGCTATCGCTTCCTCTGAAAGACCATTCTGCCCACTGTAATGTTAACAAGGGTGTGTTTGTATTCTCATACATGATTATTACATGAAAAACATGAACTTTTCCAGAGATATACTGTACAATACATTGCACTAGCCCCTCAAATCAGCCTTAACCACAAGCTAAAGTGACCAAGACTGGATAATATCTACTTGATTATGTTTGGCAGTATTACACAGTTACAGTTAATTAGAACAATGCACTCACTCATGATAAACTACAGGAAATACTTTTGGGAAATCAGAATACAAACAATCATATAAATCACAAAAGAGAAATTAAAAATGCTCTACTGACTTTGTTCGATCCCTCAGGCTCTTCACCTCCTCCTTCAATTTGTCATTGTCTTTCTTTAGTGCATTCATCTCAGTCACTGCAGCAGTGAACAAACAGGAAATATCGTTAATATTCATATAACTGTGACCTAGTTGTTGAGACATAAAAGCAGTTAATACTGCAAAGGGGGGACCGGCCAACACTGTGGTTGGGTAATACTTCATAACATTTTCTCATAGTTCTAATGGTATGGTTAGCCATTTCGGAGAGGCTAGCAATAGCAAATTAGCTTTGAGAGTGCAGAGGTATGCAAATACATAGTCTGACAGGAAAGTAAGATATCCTATCATTGTATTCGAACTGAATGCAGTGATTGGTTGAACATTTTATGGCGCTGCATCTTCCACAGAAGATTAATTAATAGAAATATAGATAAATATAGATACAATAGAAATATATATTTGCAGGATGTGAAAAGACTTTCAACCAGCAGCCTTTAATTTTACAGGGACTCCTGAGACCACTAGCAAAACGCTTCTTTTTTACATTTTTGTAATTTTATACAACTTATTTTATTAAACATTATATTATCTTCATAACATTTTTTTACAACTAAAATTGTAATTAAAAAATGTTTTGGCATTTGTACAATATTTTGTACAAAAGATTTAACAGGGCCAGTGTCACAAATTTACTTCGTCATTTTCAATTCCTTTGTAATCCTAAAACGTTCAGTTTATTTTCAGGATTAAACGTGATTTTCAATCCCAGATTTGTATACCTGTCTCAGACTTTTGGACCGCAATGTATATGTGCATATATATACATAAATGTGTGTTTTGCAGGTCTATTTTACCCAGTAGAGAGATATGCTGTAAGCTCTGCAGCTGAGAGTTTTCATATTCCTGCAGTCTTTTTTTAGCCACGTCCTGAGTGACTGTACATCTGTCACACAACCCAGCTCGCAACCTGACAACAGACAACAGTGTGGCCAATGGTAGATGAGATTCAATTTAAGACTGTGCTCACCACACACACACACACACACACACACACCTGTTTTCCAGCTGTTTGATGTTCTCAGTCAGCATCCGTTGCTGTTCTTTTAGCTGCTGGTTCCTGTTGTAAAGTTCCTCCATACGTTTTGTATCACTGCAGCACACACACACACACATTTGTAACAGTCAATACTGTACCTTTCAAGATTTGTTGTTTAGCTGCTATATATTGATAAATCTGATTTTCATATTTACATATTCCTTTTATTTGTCAGTTCTAGCACTTTCTCCTGCCATCCTGTAGAGTGAGAGAGAGAGAGAGAGAGAGAGAGAGAAACACACATTTTACTCACATGACTCTGAGTGACCTTGACATCTGGGGTCAAAGTTCATACATTGTGTTCTAATGTGTCTTATTGCAGACATATCTTTGATTGATAAAAAACATATAAAATTTGTGGGCTGCTGGACAGACGGACAGGCAGAGACAGTGAGGCAGGCTTGGGGCATAATAATAACATGGTTTTCAAAGCTTATCCTTTTCAGTTCAAGTAACATGTACCACGGGGCATCTACCCAGGCACCTAGCAACAAGTACCACCTAGTCACATCCTTACAAAAAACTTTATAAAATCTTTGTGTCCAGTAGATGTTTTTAGGAGTTCATCCTCGGTAACATTAAAGGAATGTTCTCGGTTCAATACAAACTGAGCTCTATCAACAGCATCTGTGGCATGCTGTCAGTTCTCTCACAACACAATTTTATCTCATCCTTCAGCTTTTGGAAACAAAAATCACATTTACAGTGAAACGTAACAAGTTAGACATGTATATGTTGTTACGGGTAAATTAATTCTTCAGTACAACAACTCCATATATTAAGCTTTCCACACTTGCTTTAGCATTTGAACTAGAGTTCTAAGCAAAACTATTGGTAATGTATTACCGCATTATTCCTATGGGTGTAGTAATCTCTGTATGAAACTACTATTTGCCGATAGTTACATTACATCCCATTTCAAAGACTTCCATTATACAGTAGGTGCACATTACTGTGTTCCAATTTTTATTTGTTTGTAATCAAAACAAGCAACTGTTGAATCACCATTGAATCACTATTGTATCCTTTTAATGTAACAATGCATTTTATATGCTAATGTAACTAAATGCATTAGTTGTTAGTGTCAATAATAGTCACACATGCCTTGGTGGAGTCCCAGCCAAGACTGATCAAAACCAAAACTGAATGACTTTAGTGGCACATGCAGTATAAACATGCATCTCGCAGGCTTCCCACCTTCTAACTCATGTTCATGGACCTCTCGCAGTTTCTGCAGCAGCTCAGAGAAGCTCTCCATGGTCATGCTGCTGTTCCTGCACACCTGCCACTTTATTCTTCTTCCTAAGCACAGAGGGAGAGAGAGAGTGAGCGAGGGAGAAAGGGAGAGGATCGGAACGAATAGGAGGATACAAAAAGATCTTCCCAAGAAGATACAGATTCATGAGATGATACAGGTTCACACAGTTTTATGGTACTGTTGCAGGCAGCTTGTACTCTGCTGTTGCCCTGCTAAAATATGAGCCTGAATTTCTGAGTTCATATATAACAAAGCTATTAAAACCTTGTCTTGCCAAACTGGTTCTGCAGGGTGAGCACCGCAGGCCTAACTTTATTTGTGTATATGTGTGTGTGAAAGAGAGAGAGTATGAAATAAGGAGGGCACATATGTTTGTGTGCCGGCACTTATAATGACAAACAGGATCAGGACATTTATTTTGGACCATTTCAGTGTGATCCTAATGGGAGTAAGCAGCATCAGGATGGACAATGTTATAATAAGATTCAACTTTTAAATGTAATGTAACATCATATCTTTAGTGTTTTCTGCACAGATCCCCGTCTTTGCCTCGTAACTGATTGTAAAGACCTGAAACTATTTGAAATCTTCACCAGAAACCTAAAACCTGAAACTTACAAACTCTCTATATTTAAAGTAATGGCATAACCACATACTGCAGATCCAGTTTCACAGTGCAGTGCATAGAAATGTTGATATATGTCAATACCTGATTAAGCCAGAATAAGCACTTACTTTAGCTTTGGGCAAATCAATGTGCCGATGGCAATTTTACTGGAAACAAATGTTTCTGCCATACAACCACTTAACTTTTAACTATTTGCTGCAGATATGCATTAACGCATTTTCCAATGCAAAGCATTCATGCATTTTTTCTATATATTACGTCTATATGGGGTAATTCAGGAACATCAGGTTAGAACATCTCATTAAAATGAGCTTTTCAGGCACTTCAGTTCAGAACTGTCTGCAAGACTTCCACCTGAGGAGATACAGCATGCTGCTGAGGGTGTGGTTACCCCCCCACCCCCCCATGCGATCTTTTTTGCATTTTCATCTGTGTGATTTTCGCCTGCTGCCGAACTCTCTCTGCATGTCAGGATACGTTAGCTAACGTTACAGTGGTGAGAGCAAGAGGGAACCTGTCTATCAGAACTGCGAAATTCACTTTTCACACACATCGCGCACACACACTGACTTGTTATAAACCTGCATGTTTGTGCCACTTGCAAATCTGAGTGCCATTCATAAGTATAATTTATCAAATGCACTTTATATGTTTACTGTATGAGCAGGTGGGTCAGATTCAACCTTTGACTCTGAGTGACCTTGACATCTGGGGTCAAAGTTCATACATTGTGTTCTAAAGTGTCTTATTGCAGACATATCTTCGATTGATAAAAAACATAAAATTAGTGGACTGCTTGACAGACGGACAGACAGAGACAGTGAGGCAGGCTTGGGGCATAATAATAACATACATGGGAAAATATGCCTGTGTGATATTGCGTAATCACATTGCCTATGATTTTGTTACGTTGTTGTCTTTTTGGCAGTTGATCCTTGTTTGTGTTCTGGATGCTTTATGAGACCTGTATTACATGTTAAGGTCTTGATTTAAGACTCGGGGGTATTTCCAGCTAAACTCTAACTTCTAACCAAAGGCGTGGAAATCAATGAAAACTTAAAAGCTAAAGACAGACAGAAAGCATGCGAGAGAAAGCGTTAACTTTTGTGAACATGCACTAGGTTTAGGATACTGTTTTAACATGAGTACTGCGTGCAAATAATTTGGCTAATAAAATGTTTTCCCTTACATTAAGATTTATAAGGTTTATTACAAAAACTGTGATAATAATGGAACATTATTGACATTTTCAATATTTCCATAAGTATGAAACAACATAACAGAGGAAA
Source organism: Botia almorhae (assembly GCA_036877575.1). Classification (NCBI taxonomy): domain Eukaryota; kingdom Metazoa; phylum Chordata; class Actinopteri; order Cypriniformes; family Botiidae; genus Botia; species Botia almorhae. The sequence goes on along the minus strand of JAZGTJ010001634.1, from coordinate 10,896 downwards.
CAATAATCATTAAAAACAGATAGTTGCAGTTGCAATGTAAAATACAAGACTCTGAACGGATAATGGCAGATCGCTGCATTAAAAAATAAGACAAAACAAATATGCCACCACACCCTTGATCTGAAATAGCTTAAATGATGAGTGATAATGTTACATTTAGACACACATGAGCAAAAGATCATGCATTATCATAAATGACAGTTCAGTACATCCCGCCATACAATAAAAGCTAAGCATGCTGGGATACACAGATCAACAGAGTCTGTGAATATCAATTCACTGACCATAGGCTTAACTCTCACAGTCCAAACTATTGCCTCACTCACCCCGTGCCACCTTGTGGACAGCAGATGCCCCAGCCGAGAGATGTCAGTCACGTCACCTGCCAATCATGCGATGCTGTCTGACCCTTTATCAAAACACTGTCCTTCTGAGCCCCAAAGACGCACACCGGACAGGAAAATATAGAGAACGAGAGTTTTCATACGCCCAGCGCTCCTCTCCTCCTCCTCCCAGAGCACCCCCTCCTTCTCCTCCCTCCTGACGAGGAGAACAGGTCTGAGCAGTTCCTCGCTGTAACACACAAACACCAGTTCTCTCCTGGATAAACCGGTCCTGCCGAAATCCCACTAAACCTGCCAGGCCACAAAGAAGGAAAAAAATTCTTAGCAGGATATAGAGAACCTTTAGCCTTGCAAGGCTGCTTTATTTTGCTTTGATTTGCTCTTTTAATCTAAAAAAGCGAAATATGCATTTACTGGCTTTATTGCACTGACATGAATTTGAAATGATTTTGCTATGCAAATAACCTTGTGAGTGACATTTGAAATTTGGAAGATAAACATTTTGATATATTTTGAAATGTATTGCAAATAATTCATTTTACTGAATATTTTGTATTAATTATTAATGATATATAACAGATTGCAAAACATAGCCATAATTAATGAGGATCAGGTCTCGTGTCATTACAGTGTTTAAAATAACCAATGAAACTAAAATGTAATTCTGTGGCCTTAAGGTCATGTCTGTTAGCTTTGAAGCCATCTTTATTTTAGTGTAAATGTTCAAATTAACCTTTAGCAGATATACATAAAATGTCACTCTCCTCTAGGAAATATTGATGACTCCTTCACAGATAACTTTTGCCCAATCATATTCCCTCTAGAATAAGAAAGTCCCTTCCCCAATTCCACTTGCAATCAAGCAATAAGTTGCATATAACATCCTGTGTACACCATTATGTATGTCAGATACGATCCACCAGGTCATAGTTCTGGTGCAGCATGCAAAACCTTTCAAGATGATCTACAGAAAAAATATGCAATACATATTAAAGAGATGGTGAGACCAGGAATCTGCAAGACAGATTATAATGATATCTGTCAGTTAGTTCCTGATTCCGCAGTACCAGACCAGCTTAGACAGATGTAATTTTACACCCTGTTGAGGACAAACAGAGGACAGCAATGGGACTGTTAGTTATGCATTGGTTTAAAGAGCTTCCTCTTCCTCAAATATTTAGTACTAAATATAAGGAAAAAAATTATATAAAATTAAGAACTGTTTGTAATAAATCATCTCTATGTAATAGCCAAAAGTACTACAAACTCAAAATCTTGTATCTCATGTGAGCCCTCAAGGATGTCGTTCACTTTCGATCCACTGGGGGCAGTAATGGCACGTTTTTAACACCAGGGACAAGCAGCTTTACATATGAAAATGAAACATACATTTTTTCAGTGGGCATTATGATTATAAATACATTTAAATGTTATTTTTTAAATATTGGACGTCTGCTGTCTTATATAGTATGAATTTAATTAATAAATTCATACATAAATCCAAGTGTGTGTACAATTGTCAAAAGAAAGCCAGTCTCTATGTGCAACCCAAAAGCACCCCTACATTTGTAAACATTGCTTAAAACTTCTGGGGACATCTCACCACCCAGAGTTCTGGGGAGGAATACTAGATAAACTTGATATTAAATTTTCAAATAAGATGCAGTCGTCAATTTATTTAACCCACAGGTTAAGGTTAGCTAGAGATTAGCCCTCAGATTAGTCAGGTTTTTCTGACTTTTGGGTACAAACTTGTCTCTAGTACATGGTTAAGGACACCCACCCACCCACACACACACACACACACACACACACACACACTTAGAGGATTGAGATTCCATAAGATCCCTCCAGCACTACGATCAATGTCATGAGAGATAAGACTTCAAAGAATGTGACAGATTTACAAGACACGGTGAATCCCCCTTTACAAAATACTGCTGCATAAATGTTTATGTAACTCAAAAGATGTCTAACACTGCAGGAACAAGCTTTGCCCCATAAAACAGTAACACATGAAAGAACAATGAGTTACTCATGTTTTTAAATATAACTGCTACTTTGGCTATAAACAGCATGTGGTGTAGGACTTTGATACTTTTACTACTATTAAATATTTACAATATTTGTTCTTGTAATATTTAAAAATTGCCATCTGATCAAAAAAAAACAAAACAGACTCTACATGCACAAAACAGGGCCTTAAACAGGCTCGCATAATAGCAACGAAGCGGCTCTGCAGTTTTAAAGTCAGTCACTAGAGGGCACTGTGGAATTGATCTCTATAGAAGTTCACCTGTCAGGCTTTCTCGCAATCACATTCTGGCCAAACAAAACACATGGCCAATATAAACTAAAAATGAGTGTGTCTCAACATTTTTATCGCAGCACACACTGCAGAGAAGCTAAATTCAAACAAACACCCTCTCACAGATACATTCACACATTCATCATGGGAAGCAATAAATGATGTCACATAGGGAGCTCCGATGTCGTTTCTGCTCCTAAACTACTTTTGATAAACTCGACAACATGTGTCCTCAAACCTGGTGGCACAAGTGGGATGGAAACCAGGATTGTTTCTGTTTAGAGGGGTTGTGTTCTGGTATAGAGCAAAGGAATGAACGCGCCTTCATCATTTGTCTGTAGTCTTGCCAGAAAACAACATGATGGAGCAGTCGGTCACTGGAAGACCTGATAGTGTCCAAGCCCACCCAAAGACTACAACCAGTTACAGCAACATCAAACAAGAAAGAAAGAAAGATACAGAACCAGGGTCGGAAGGGGGGGTGGGGGTTGGTGGGCATTGGTTTCCAGTCCCCAAAGAAAATCGTAATCTTAACACTGAGATTCACAAATCTATGGATGGAAAATGTCCGTAGCACAAACAGATATATTTCACTATATGTGTATTTCAATTGTAAGTCCATATTCCAAACCATTAGAACGTTTGTTTGGACATGCCAGAGATTTAAAATCTTTTAATCTGTCATATGCGTTGGCATAAATCAGAATGTTTCAGGTCAGGTGACCTCACTGTTCCAGACAGTCTCTATTTGCCCTTCAGTCTAAGTGGCAAAAGCTGTGCTTAAGTGTTAAGCGTGGGTGGCTGTATGAATGCGTATGTGCGATAAATGTTTACCCAGCTTGCAATGCATTATTTGTACCCTAACCTCTGTCTCTAGTTTAAAGATTTAACACGCTAAAGTGGCCACATTAATAAAAGTTACACCCAGTAGACAAATACTGACTACTCTATAAGGTACAGAGGGAGAGAATCCAGTTTGGATAGTGGCCATGATTTGAGACAGGCAAGACGGGCACCTGCATGGTCTCGTGTACACTCACACACTTGTTCCGGCTCGGGGGCGGGGGCGGGGGTGGAAAGCCAGTGGGTCTCCTTTTAACGGAACAGACACAGGAAGTTCTGTGGCACTGAAGGGAAGTTGACTAAAACAGAGCTCAAAAACACCCTCTCTTGATTCCTGTGTCCCACGCTGTGTGTCTGCTACACACACAACAGACACAACAGTCCACCTTCACCTCACAGACCTCCAGACTCGTTGTCTTTCTGTAGATACATGTGTCTGAAAAAGAAATCCTTACAGAACATTAAAATGTGTGTTTTCCATATATGAACAAATAATATATAAACAATCAAAAGCAACTTAAAAAACTTAAAAATGACAAAACTTTAAAAATGACAAAGCATAAAACTAGCACATATAACTCATGTGCTGAATTCTACATTTTTCAGTCCGCACAAGTGCAGTGAGTGAGGAACAAAGAAAACTTTTCGTCATTATTCACTAAAAATCTTGTGGAGAAAGGGCTTTGTTGTTTTTTTACATAATCTGTTTTTTACTGGAAAATCTTGCCATTTGTGTGAGGACTGGAACAAATTATTAGTAGCCTTTCACTGTAAATCTTTTGTGCTAATAAAAACGTTAATAAAAAACAAGGATAAAAGAGCTGTAGAAAAATAACAATTTTCTTTGTGGACATGAATAATGCTTCAACAGGTAATGTAAAACATGCTCAGGTCTCAGTCAGGACATTAAAGAATTGTAATAGAGGTTCGGGGCTCCGCCCTCATCCATAAATAACTGACTGTCCATATCAATCTTCATCTGGGCTAATAGGGATGACGATAGACGGTCTGATGAGCAGAACAAGCAAGATGGAGACAGAGAGAGACATAGAGAGAAAGGGGGAGGGAGTTAGGGTAGAGCTTAGATCTGCATCCATCATGGGATATTTTCGGCAGTCCTGTTGAAGCAGTAGATGGAGTGCTAAAGGGAGGCTGAGCAGAGGGCAGCATGTGACCTTTAACCCCAGAACCTCTTCAATATAAACTTTATTAGCTACAAAGTGTGTGCGTGTGCAGACAGGTTTGGCTATACTTGTAAGGGCCACTTTTAAGAAACTAAAAGTGGAAAATAAATGCGTTTAAGTTTGAGTGTGTGTGTTTGAAGCATTTTGAGGCATGTCTGGGTTCCTCCTGCATTTGAACTCTTGAAACAGGCTGATTTACTCTCTGAATAAAACCCCCCCTCTGGACTTACACAATGAGGATTTATACATTTGTCTATGAATATGCTTCATCTCTCTTTCCCTCTTTCTCTCCCTCTCTCTCTCTCTCTCTTGCTCTCTATCACACACACACACACACACACACATTCTCTCTATTACACACACTAATGCAAATAAGAACATAGGCACATTGTGAGACTAATGTAGGGAAATCAACAACCATAACACACAGCCATCAGTGAAAGCTTATAAGATTTGATTAGTGCTCAAGAATGTGCAGGCCCATATCTCACTCAGCTCACCCTCGATTGGCCCCATTGGCTGTCAGCGTGGCCATTCATCCTCAACCCAGCCAATAGACGGCAGTACCAGTTCAGCCCTCAGCCAATCACAACTCAGGATGCCTTGACAGTGAGAGAGATGCTTATATGTGTTTATGGCCTCCTGCCTCTATAAGAAAACACAGAACCCTTAGAGAAAAATAAAGCAATTAGCCAATTACACCACACAGGCCTATTAGAAACCAAACATCTCAGTGTTTTCTTACCCTTTATACATAGCGATAAGACTCAAGCTGACAGAAAGACCATATCACGTCCCAAGCCGTGAGGGAAAAGTGATAGTTATGAGAATAGCAGATTAGACCGGTTTGCAAGGAGTCTTTCTTTATTTGAGAGAAGATGAATGAACTGAACTCTCAGTAACTCTTTGACTCTTGGGAATCAGATGTGAAAAATGAAGAGAAAACTGGTTTTGGAGAAGTTGCTGTATCTGGATTAGTCATCTAAAACCAATATAAAACACTGTTTATACTGAGACAGACTCATATCACATCACTTTCTCTTAAAACACAAGTTTTTTCCTGAAAATCTATTCTTCTGTGTGCTTCATTGGAAATAAAGAAACGTTTTGTGCAAAGGTGCATACAAAATTTTAATATAGACCTACAGGTAACCTTAACCCTTTAGAAAATGTTTTTTTGTCAACCTCAAGAAATCGAATGAATAATATTTAATGTTTTATAAAATTTTAAATAAGGTTTGGTAAATCAGATTTGGTACTAAATACAGTCTAAATACAATTTATAACCCTGACTTTTTTTTCCCTCTGTACGAAGGAGAAAATTAGGCAGTAATAGGAGCATGCACAAAATGTAAGACACATTGAGACAGATTTGAGAAATTGCCATTAAGAGGACTGGAGAGGGACATGTGAAAACTATCTAGTTCTCATGCAGGTATCATCTATCTATCTGTCACAATCTGTCATTTCATGGCCCAGACCTTCTTAGACCAGATGTCTTACAAACCAAAGACTGAGACTAAATATAGATAACCTTGTTTCACTTTAAATTAAAGCATTTTCTTCACTATGGGCTACAGAAACATTCACCTTTTTTATTTTCAATCTTATACATTTTTTTTATCTAAAATAACACTTAAAAAGTGATACAGATTTTGGATGACAGTCATGTGACTAACTCTGCTGTACAGTTATGTGGTTATTTCCTGATGGTAGAAAAACAGACAACAAAATATTAAATATCTAAATATTAACAGCATTGTGTTGTTGCTATTAAGTAAAACTGTTTTAACCACAGGAAACAGTGAGTGTATTCAGAATGTATATAACATAACTGTCTATATTGAATAAGTTTGCTTAGTTTTTTAACCTATACAGAAGGGAAAGCTTGACATCTTTTAGTCTCAGAGGTGAGACGGGAAAACCAGGATAAAACAAATAAAAGTAAACAAACAAATAAAAAAGTGAAGTGACTTTTTCTTCAAATAGTTTCTCTCTGTTACGTAACCATTAATTATAAATGTCAAAAACAAAGAGCATCAGATTATTGGATTAGACATTGGATTAGAAACCACTTTAAAACAGACAGGAAAAATCAGCCAGTGACAGAGGTGTGCCCAAGATATCCCTGTGCATATACGACGCTTTAATAATGCTCTTGAGGCGTTTATACAGAGCTCTCTCAGCACTTCCACAGTACTCTCAAAGACCTCTCACAACCAGTAACCATTGCTATAAATCTCACACACAATGAGCTCTTAAGCACCAGGGTGGTCTCGCCCCTCTCATACACTCTCAATTGTGACCCTCTCACTCCAACTGGGATGTGCATCGTTCAGATTAGATTGAGAATACCAGTTTAATTCCAGTTCAATTCCTGCATTTGAATTAAGGCAGCAAACAGGATGCAGAATTGGGATTTGAATTTAAGGAAACAGAATTGAAATGGAATCTGAAGGGTAAGGCAGACTTTAACATTGTAATTTTCATTATGAATGACACACAGCATAAAGAGTATTTCCTGGAACATTATTTGATATTAATAAACAGTATTTAAAACACCACCTATATACATTCATATTTAATTTATATACACTTTATGGTATTATATTTAATCAATTAACCTTTGATTCATGGTAAAAGAACCAACTTAATTATTGTTTTATTATCAAATTATTATTTTGTGGTGTAAAATGCTTTTGGTTGAAAGAATTTTAAAGAAAGAAAGTTTAATCAGTTGAAGAAATGTGACAGAAAATATTAAGAAATAATAAAGTAAATAAATAGAATTATTCAGTCAGAATTACTTTAATTATTACCGTAATTATTTTCTTTTTCCCTAAATACTGTTCTGTTAAAAGTTCACTGCTGAATGTTATTAAATGTTATAAATTCTATTTTGTAAACTTAACGTACTGTCATTTCACTTCAACATGTGTGGGGTGTGGCTAATTTCATTAACATTCTATTATAAAAATTGAAAGCAGCCTGTTCTTCATCTGTTCTCTGAGAACGCCATCCTTCAAAATCCCCACCTCAGTAGTCTTCGGTCTCCCCTTGCCCTCCATCACTCTCTGAAGTCTCTGTCCAGGTTTCTGCTCTGGAGGAGTTTGGGTGAGTTGTGAGTTGTCCTTTTCTAAAACTCTCGATCTCAGAAAGCCTGATGTCCACTATAGCCGTTTCAAAACTAATAAACAATTGTCAAGCGAGAGGTAAAGCAGAGAGCCGTACGGCCATTCTAAAAGCACATCAAAGGGTCTTCACTAAGAGCCGTGTAGCCGAGAGATGTGGACGACCCCTCCAATGCACACACACACAAATCACACATGCACCTCACAAATATCACAAGCATACGTAGCAGACACATGTATGAAAGTATTTCAAGGTTATGGACACAACTATGACATAAATGGGGCTGGAAGTCACCGAATGGAGGAAATGACAAATATGGTGCCAGGTGATTCTTGTCACAATTAGCAGGGGCAAAAATTCAGACTCAAAGATTCAGACTTAAAGATTTAGGCTCAAAGTTTCAGACTCAAAGACTGGAGTGAACATAGGAGGAGAACATTCAGAAAGGAGGATGGGATGTGATGGGATACGATAGGACAGGATGATACAGGATAGGAAGGGATATGATATAATAGAATAGAAAAGGATAGGACAGGATTTGTAAAATTGACTGTTTGATGCTTATTCTTTTGTTGTTTTTGATGCTCTTCATACCAAGTATGGTATAATTTAAGAGGCGAGGAAATCTACTGCTTTGTGAATGACAGAACTATGCAGAACATACATCATAACATCACTTCCAAGTTGGTTCTTTTCTCCTTCATCTCATTTCAGAACCTCACACACCCCAATAATCATTGCTGCCACAAACATTCACACACACCCCATCCTGCTAACTAATTTTGGCCCGATCTGAGTGCTGGTCAGCAGAGGAGCCAGGCTGGCTGAGCCCTAGAAAGAGCTAGCCAGCTCCTCTGTGTATGTGTGTGTGTGTGTGTGTAGGGGAGGAGATAAGTAAACTTCACAGCCCATGACATAAATCACATCAAGACATGACAGTAGGACACTGAGCAGGACCACTGATAAAACCAGCAGGAGGGAGGGCGAGAGACAGAGAGAGAAAGAATGGAGAGAAAGTAACTAGGAAGACACAAGGGTTATAGTAATGCGCGAGGAGGGGCGATAGGGCACAGAATGGAAAAAGAAATATAAAGAAAGTCTGAATGCGTTTGTGTCAGTGTGTGTTTGTGTGTGTGTGATGGAGAGAGAGGGGGAAGTTAAAAAGGATGGGAGGGTGTTTTAGATTCCCAATCCTCCCAAAGGTGTAGATTATCCAAAGAGCACAAGCTAATTTCCAGTTCATGAATACATACCCCTGTTTCAAACAACTGTCCACCTAAATCTTCACTGGCTGGGAGATGACGCACCCCCTCACTCTATGTGTTATGATACACAATGAACTAGAAACACTTTTAACAAAATTCACTGTTTGTCTCCCAGTTTTGCCAGTGTTAGCGCTTCATAGCTAAAATGGCAGGTGATGCATTATTTGATATACAGATATTTCATTGACATGTTAACATATCAAGTAAATGACAAACTGTTCTTACTGTTTTTTAGCGGTTCGCACAAATCACGGACTGTGTATCGTTAGTCGAGCCACAATGGACGCCAATATGACTATTTGACATAATGTTTGTCGTTCTTATTAGCCGTGGCCAAATCAAACTCGACCGTACATGAATGAAGTCTGCATAAACCATCTGACATCTTTGCTGCATAACCTAACCTCTGTGTTTATTTAATAGCCCAATTTTGGAGAAAAACAAAATGTCTAAATGTGTACAGAGAGCATTCGCCGTTTGTGTATTGCAACGGAACATCAATGGCGACACTTCGTTGTGTAGTTTGACATTTGTGGTTTAATTTATATGCTTCTCTTTGGACAAAATGTAGGCCATAATTTTAATATGTGTGAAAGTAAGAAGTAAACGGAAAGAGGATGGTTTATGTGTTTTCAAGGCTCATTTTTACACATTGAAACTGGTTTAGTGAGGCGATGCTGGGTTGAAACCTTGCAAAAAAAACTGTAGCAGTATAATCCCAACAAACACAGGATGTTCCTCTAATGTTAGTTTTTGGTTCCTGTTTTGTTATTTTTCTGAGGGGAACCACATAATAACTTTCTTGGAACATTTTCTTTTTTTTCCCATGAAATAATGTTTCCAGAACATTCTGACCAAAAACTGTTAGCTGGGATAGTACATGGATTGTATAATTATATACTTTGAAGGTACTTGAAGGTACTTGAAAGAATACAACTGGCATCATGGTACTGTCCAAAAATCCATGGTAATACAATACTTATATTGTAAGTGATTTATTTTATTCTAACTTAATTCTCTTTTTTTTTGTATGTGTAGGCCCGCCTTCATTTCACAAGCTGACATAAAATGACACTTGTACAATGCCTTACTTACATGACAAAGTGTTTTAGTACTATTTGACCGGATGCTTATAGAGTTTTACATGCAATTTCACCCGCTATACATAATGCACCCACATGCATTACACATAAAGCACTAATGTCATTACTTAAGTGACTAATGTTACACGCCCTTAAAAAATAAAGAAAAACACAGTCACAGGTACACAGCCTCTCCTCTCTCTTATCAGTCGTGGAACACAGCTTGTTTTGAGAGTAGGAAAAACTGAGCAGAGCACATTAAAGAAAATAGGAGCGAGTGTGTGCGAGTCTGTTTTCCTGGCCAGACTTTCAGTCTTGTTGCTGGAGATAGCAGCTGGAACGGCCACGCTAAGCAAGTCTCCACTATTTCCCTCTCACTGCTCTTATGTTTTAATACTACATGACAACATAAAACTGCTGCATGTTACACGTACTCTCTCTCATGCGCACACAAAGAAACCTCACTGCCTCTACTGTGTATGTTCACTCTGGTTGAGTCATTCCTGGTATGCAGTATTTTTGAACTATAAAATGTGAAAAACTCAGTGACACAATAAATGAATCATTTTCATGATATTAAATAAATGTATGGTAATACTAAGTGTCATTGTATGAGACAAACAACTAATTTTAATATTATTACAGATAGTTTTGATTTCTCCGAAAAATATGAATATACCAACATTATATGATAGATGCAACAGATGTCAACAAATCTATAATTACAGATCAAATAAA
>JAZGTJ010001633.1:0-46055 GCA_036877575.1 Botia almorhae | reverse complement strand
GTAATAAGAACGAGTTCCTCGGGTTTTCTAAACGCACGGACTTCCCTCTGTCTCCAGAGGACTGGAGAAACGCAGTCGCTACAAACTGGGATTTAGTTTTTTGTAGTGGGCGTTCTTCCACAGCGTCTGTAAACATCATGAGTTCATTATATACATATGTAGAGTGAAGCGCTTAGTTCATTCATAGTTGATTCATTCATAGTTGATTTAGTAACTCTTTAGTTAATTCATAAGGTAACATGAACTAAAAATGAGCAATATGTTTTAACGGCACGTATTGAGCTTTGTTACTGTTAGTTAATACAAATACAGTCTCTTGTGTTAATTTATTGTGCATTCAGTAATGGTAACAGACGTAACTCGTGATAAAAAAATGCATTACTAACATTAACTAAGATAAATAGATCTTGTATTGGTAATAGTTAGTTCATGTTTACTAATGTTAAATGTGTTATTAAAGGAATTTTTACACGTACACAAGAAATCAAACAGTGATGTCACGGGTTCGTTGCAGGTCAACTATCAGAAGTTAGTTCGTGTGATCTGCAACAACAAACGAACTGACGCCGAACTGACTTCACGTTTCTTAACTATTTTTGCAGCGACTCGTAACCAGACGGACTCAAGGCTGTTTTAGTGGATGTACGTCTCGCAGAGTATTTTCACCCACATCTTCCTCTGAACATCTAACTGGTGTTGGTGACGTTGTTTCATGCGGTCTCGTTCAGTTGTGCTAATAAGTGACACAACTGGTGCTGTCCGTGGTACTGAAGCGGGGTGCTGACAGCTATCTGTCAATCATCTCAGTGTTGTCATGATTAAACCTGACAACAGAGAAAGAAATTCTTTTACAGTCCGTCTTAAATACATGCAGTGTAACGTTACTGACGACGCTTTATTTTGCAGGAATTAAGAAACAATGATCAAGTTTGTGATGAAGCGCGTCCTCTCGTGTTTAAACATGGTCTTGCAACTTGAGTTCAATATATCACATACAACGCATAATATTTCGTTAATTCCTGGCTATCAACTCTTTATAAAATACAGTGGCACCACCAAAAATATGGACACTTAAGTCACAAGTAAAAATGTATCAATTGCATTATATACACATATGTCATTGCATTATATAACAAAATATGAAACCTAAAATATGAACTGACATTAGTTTTAAATAAACCTAGATTTTAGAAGCCAAATTTTTACAAAAGTGTGTTAAATGTTTAGATACAACATGTGTACAAATACATTTTGGGGCCACTGCAAAAACATATATTTTTCCTTTGTATTTATTAATAGTAAAGGTCAAATAGTTTATAGTGCATATCAAACGATGTATAACAATGTGACAAATTTGGTCTGGAGAAAAGATTATTAAGATTCACACGAGACAGACTACATACATAGGGAGCGAACGTGGGACTCATTTTAGCTGTTGTATAACTTTGTGTGAATTTGTCAATAGCTTTAGTGTGACAATACACTTGCTGAAATTAATTGAGCTCATACCGGTTTACAGTATATCATTTAATAGCTTATCGTGCAGCACGTCTTTACTATCACTCAATAGACAATAGTTTATCTTTGTGTGGTTGTATATATATATAATATATATATGTCTTATGTGTATGGAGTACGGCTTTTGAAGTTCTCTATGTACCTTTGGCTCCACCGTGTGGGCATTATAGGAATCACAGCCTGGTCGACAGGACGTCACACATTATTTTTACGCAATTGGTCGACACTTGTACCCAAAGCGACTTACAGTGCATTGAAGCTACACATTTGATCAGTATGTGTGTTCTCTGAGATTCGAACTCACAACCCTTTGCGCTGCTAACGCAATAATAAAAATACCAGAGTTTTGTGGTTTTATGGGAGTCTATCTGGTTTAAAATGAAAATCTAACAATATGCTTATGTTCTGTGTGTAAGTCTATGTTTATTTTACTTTGTATTTATATAATTGCTGTTTTACTCACTACATCTGCCCTTATACTGTAAGATGATAACTGACACACAGAGACACGTTTAGTTTTCAAAGAACTGTTTTGTCTTTGTGACTAATAAATAAAATATTTTCAACATTTCGTCACACTTCATCTTGAGGTCATTATATTTTGAGAGTGTGTTTAGCTGAAGGTTTATTACGAGTGTGTCATTGTTTATGTGTGTCTTATTATTTGCAGCGCATGCAAGAATCCCGGCTGTGCATTCCTATTAACTAGATGATGATAAAGTTCATGTCACCTCATTTTTCAAAGGTCAGGAGTAAAAGCAGGTGAGAATGTTCAATGCATGTCATGCCACGGCGAGATCAAACGTTTTTCTTTGTAACACAATAGTCACATGTCAGCCTTTGTGTTCAGCATTTGTGATTGAGCTGCGGGGAAGGATATCCAAGCCTAAGAAGCTTTAAGAGGGAGAGAGTCATCTCGTTTCATTTGCTTAATTACCTCATTAACAGAATTCTAATTACTCCCTTTTTGAGCATGAGAGCATATTGAGAAGTCGTTACATAACCAATGCTAATCCTCGATTAATTTGTTTTAGAGTGTTACTCCATCACAACAACGCCAAATTCACAAGACATCAGTCATGCACAATCTACACGATGTCAAGACGTTCAAAACAAGATTAATTTTGTTTTCCTTTCAAACCGATTCCTCAGAGAAGCGAGTACGTTCACTGGAGAAGTCAACAAATTGCAGGAGGTGGCACAGTGACTCGGTGGGTAGCACTGTTGCCTCCCAGCAAAAAGGGTTCGAGTCCCAGCGGAGCCAGCCGGCCCTTCTGTGTGGTGTGTGGCGTCTGTGTCGGTGTGGGTTTCTGCCAGTTACTCCAGTTTCCTCCCACAGTCTGAGGACATGCAGGTTAGGTGAATTGCTAATTTCCCTCGTCTCCATCTTGTGTGTAGATTAACCCTTTCCTGCCATGAGCGTAACCTTAGATGCTGGAGTGCTTGTAAAACAATGAATAAACAAACAACGCATGAGTTGTGTAATGATAACTAAAAATATAGACGTTGGTGATCCTTTATACTCCAGCCGTTGTTGTTTAATGTTGAATATCATACTCAAAGTTTACAGATAATGATACAGACACATTCGTTATCGCTCTTTAACTTTTGTAGGTGCTGTAAGTGTGTAATAGTCGCTATAATCTGTGTTGTGGCACCAGTTATAATAGCTGTAAATTAGTTACAGGCTGTACTCGGCTTAAGTTCATTGAAATTAAACACGTTTTGTATCAGCAACAATTACCTACAGTACGCAGTTGATCTGTTTGATGTGTTATGTAAGGCGTCTACTGTCAAAAATTATGTCACACATTTTAACTGTCATTGAAACACTGTTTATTAAGAAGTGTTGTGTATTGTGAGATTTGTCTTTCTTGGATGTATTCCTAGTTAAAAGATGTAGGAAATGAGTCAAACGGAGCATGTTTCTATAAAGGGTGTGTCTGTGATTGATGTGTCGGTCTCATGCCCGCCGGCAGTGCAGTGTTTCGGGATAAGAATATAGGGCAGTGAGGCCCCTTGACATCGGATGTCACACTTTTTGCACTTGGTCCAGGGACAAACACACTAACGGCTCTGTGTTCCGCAAATGCCGAACACAGTGTTTAATAGATGCCTAAAGCTGAGAGTTGTTGAGGTAACAATTGGAACAAAAATGGAACAATACGTTTTTGAATACAATACAAATATTAATCATTGTATATACCGTATCCACTGCATCATTTGATTATTATGTTTTTGTATGCGTCATACAAATCCTTTTTTTTGACCAAAACATTTTACTTCACTTCCTAATATCTGAAAATCAACGATTAGTTATATTATTATTACATTTCCTTTTGTCTGTTGCAGTATTGCGCGTATTTTAAAACAAAGCTTACCGAACTCCTCTTCCTATGCGCGCAGGACACGCAGTAATCCAGAGGGGGGCGCTCTTTATCCGCAGAAAACAGATGTGTTAGGAAATAGACTCGGGCCCGTGGAGATGCGAGCAAGACAAATATACCGTCGTTCACAATTACTTGAATTGTGCGTTTCAGTCCTTGTTCAAGGACGGTCAGAGCCCCCTCTCTCTCTCTTTCTCTCTCTCTCTCTCTTTTCAAGATCTTAGATTAATGCCGCTCATACATGTGAATGTTAACCGGCCTATTGAACCGGCCCATGATTATTCTGTTCTTTCTAAATGAGTGACTGTCTAATTATACACATTACAGGCTCACTTCACACCTCTAAGACTGGCCTTTGGGAATGACTTTTTATTTTTCATAATATGCGTTTGTTTGTTTGGTTTGTGTTTTTATATACTTGGCAAATGTGGATTCCTTTTACAGTTAAATCTGTTTTTATAGATCAGTTATTGCACCAGGGGCCTGTGAACCGCAGGGACCCGTTTTAATAAGAGATGGTACATGACTATAATCAACTTTGCAATTTTAATAAAACAAGGAATAAAGTTAATTGTAATGCAACTGCAACAGCTCCTCGCTTTCTGTACTTCCTTTATTATGGGCTGTCATTCTTCTGGACTTCAGCCCCACTTGTTTTGTTGCACTGGACAAATTCAAGGAAAAAGAGACATTTTTTTATTTACGTGCATCAGTCAGCTACCTCCGTGATATTTTTACCTCAGTCAAATTTGCATGTTTTCCCCAGCAGATAAAATAGGAAACACACACACAGAGTTAAAATCTCTGTCGTGTAACCCAACTCGCCCGTCTTCTGTATCACACACACTTTTGTTTTTGCGTCGCACTGAACGTTGTTTACCCAGCAGGTGGATGTGACGTCACGGGCGCAGAACATCAAAAAATAACAACATCCAAATCCGCGGTTCTCTCTCTGTTTCGCGTGCGTGCGACGCGCAATAAAGTGTAATAAGATCACAAGCGGCTCGCTCTCGTGATCGGTGGAGAAAGGTGGCGTGAAACGGGCTCGAAACGGCGGCGTGGCTTCCCCACGCAGCGGAGAAGAGTGCTCGCAGCTGAAGTTAGTCCCGCCGGCGGAGTAATATTGTTAGTTATTTACAGTTATCGCACGCGCTCGCCGTACACGAGATCGCGTGAAGAGTTCAATTATTATTATCGCGCACGAATCGCACGTCGCCGCGCCTGTCAAAGCCCGGTAAGTTCACTCTTCTGCAACATTTTAGGCAACGACGAGTTTGTCTTTGTTGATTTCGTGTCTGCCTCGTTGTTTTATAAACAAGCGCAATGGGCAAATGAAGCATTAACGATATGAATCGCGTGCATGATAAGCGCAGACTGGCTGCTGTCGTAAAGGACGGCGGACGATTTGTGTTCCCTCGTTTGACTTGCAACTAAAGACACTTTACAGAAGTTAGCCCCGTGGCTAGCAAGTTGTTGCGCTGTTGGTTTTGAAACGTAAACGCAACATCGCATCGCACGCGTGTCAGTGCGGCTGTGACGCGTTGCGTTCAAACTATAGATGAAGCGTTGGCGTTTGTATTGGAGGTCGCCGTAGGTCCGCGCGAAAGTTTGCGAGCCGAGATTTGTTTCGGATCGCGGGGCTGGATCAGGGGGCTTTTCTCCACGTGTTCCCTCAAGCACACACAACACAAACTTGTGCTGTCGCATCTCCTCGTTTTGGAGTTAAATGTTAACAGCGACGCGTGCGGAAGCTGCTCGCGATATTACAACGCATTGAAAAGTTTCGTGCATCGGCGGGCTGTGATGAAAGTCGCTATGAAGCGGAGAGCAACAACTTTCGGAATGAAGTGTTACTTCAGTAAAAGACGGCTGTGTTTCGAAACCTAGTAAGCTGCCTACTTAGATGGTAGTTGAGATTTTCGAACGGGTGTATATAAAGCACACGAGTGTGCTGTCTGAGCAGGCAGCTCAACGCGTTTTGAAACACCGCCGAAGTGTTCCTCACGCGAAATTGGTTTTCTACATGACTGTATTGCAACATTTAACTTAAACTAAGGTGTTAAAGTCAAATGTGTCTTATTCTGTAAGTGTCCAGCTAATGAGTGTGTGAAACAGACATCTGCTGACTGTACTTTACTCATGTTCTTGTGACTAACACGTAAAAAAGTTCAGTAAAAGACTAAACAAACTATCTTAAACTCCACGCCGTTGTCAGCTTGTAATGTAGATGCTTTTAAAAGCGTTTTGCCCTTGAAATTAGTTTTTCTAGATTTATTTATAACTGGCTTAAAGATGATTTCATACAATATTATATTTGGTCGAGATGTTGTACATTTAAAATGTATGTTTGTTAATTGTTAAATGCTTTTGTTGGTTCTAAACATTAACATTTATTTGGCATATTTTTGTACACACACGTATAATACAAAGATTTTTTAAATCTGAAAGATTTTTTAAAGACTACGTTATTCTCGGTCAGTATGTTATAAATGTATAAAGTGTGGATCGTGTTTCATCATGTTCTAGGACACGACAGAAATGTTCATACATCATAAACTTTATGAATCATTTTATCTCTCTTTTTTACACATTCCGTCTCAGTGCTGTAGTTTTAAAAAAATCTGTTTTAATCATACTGTTTTAAAATATGAAAGAGCAGCAGTTTTCTGACACCCAGCACTGGTGGAGCTCAGTTGCTTGAATTAGTCATTGTCTGGGTGGAAAGCAGAAGAAAAAAGAAGCTTTTTTTGTAGGAGCAGTAAAGTAAACAGCCTCCAACAAGCGGACCTTGACAACCCAGATTAAGGAAAACACTGGAGATCAAACAGTGCTGCTGCTGGGCTGTTGTCATGAGCTGCCTGAGCGAGAGAGACAGAGAGAGAGAGAGAAAGAGTGTGTTTGAACAGGCACTGGAGTTTGTGTGCTCACTTATGCAGAAACGGACCTCTGTAAACGCCGGCTGACCCGGGATTAAAAGCACGGGCTGAACTTTTCTTTGCAACTTTTCAGCTCTGGTGCTAAACGGCAGGCGGACCCGAGTTATTTCACCCCTTTGTCATGTGTGACGGGAGTCTGTGTACTGTACTCGCCGAGCTGCCTGCGGAAGAACATTTCCCAAAAGTCATTTTATTCCCCCAAGTTTTGTTTTCCATAAGTCTGGTGAGACGATATTTCGCGAGGGGCCCGATATAGTTACCGAAATACAGAACGTGTGACATGTCACTTCTCGGTATTACAGGAAAAAGTTGCAGATTTTGCGCTCTAGTGTTAGTAATTTCAGATTTAGCCGTAATTGTGCACAGTGAGCATGATGAGTCACATGCGCGGTGGTTAAGGCACAGAAAGGTTATTAAAATGTTACTCCAGTGGAGTAAAGAGCACTAATGATACTGTAATTTGAGACCATCTAAGAGGTTAAACCCAGCCCTCAGAGTGAGGTGTGAGGTTGCGGTCTCTGGACGATAACGCAGAAACGAGGTTGCCGTCTGTGTCCTGCCGTGTATCCGGGCAGCTGTTGTCCCTCGTTTCTGTGAAGCTTTCACGCCGGGCTGCCTGGCTGGAAACGCAGGCCGCTGGCCAGGCGCTGGGCAACTCAGGGCGAGGATGCAGCCAGTTTCTTGTTTCCATGGCAACCCCGGACGCAGTCGACACGCGACAGCACGTTGTTTAGCGTTAATTATAACTTGCTGTTGTCACCTCAAAGTCACACCAAGGAAGTATTTTACAATTTGCTTTTGAGCAGTTGAAAATGGGTGAACTGCAAAACATCACTTTCTCACCCACTGAATTTAAATAGACATTTTGTCTATATGTACAGTAGAGGGAAACAGATGAAAAAAACTGAAATTGATATTGCAGATAAATGTCATTTTGTATTTTTTTTGTCTGTTACATTAGTTTCATTTTAAACACCACCAGTCAAAAGTTTAGACACGCAGTGTCTTTATTATTTCTTCAATAATAATTTTCTTCACATTTTGGAAAAATGATAAACTATGAAAAACAAAAACACAAGTGTGAGTATGTAGTGACCAAACAAATCAAACCTGTCATATATTTTAGCTGTTTATGCTTATTTTTTTGCGTGAAATTAGAGCTCCTGCACACGTTTGACAATCTTTCAACTTCACGAGATGTCATTCAGAATGCTGGTGAACAGTTTGCTGCTAGCACTTCTTATCTAGATGGGCATTTGTTGGCTGCTTTTCCTGCACCATTCAGATGATAAAAAGAGAATTAATGAATTAGTTTTGTGTAGCAATTCTAATGCAGTTACAATTTATATTTGTCTACAGAACTAATTTTAAACGATCATACGCGTTTGCATAAAATGGTTTTGCGATTACGAGAAACTTAAATTCAGGCAAATTTTTGACCGGCACTGTGCAGAGACAAAATGAGGAACTGCAGCCGACAAATATTCAAATCCATTTGAACAAGGCTGAGTGATCAAGATGCTCAGTGCAGTAAAATAAGGTCAGCGACTTGTG
The DNA here is from genome assembly GCA_036877575.1 of Botia almorhae. Taxonomy (NCBI): domain Eukaryota; kingdom Metazoa; phylum Chordata; class Actinopteri; order Cypriniformes; family Botiidae; genus Botia; species Botia almorhae. Next base: position 37,660 of record JAZGTJ010001633.1, on the reverse strand, counting down.
TTACCATATATATATATATATATGTATATGTATATGGAAATACATTGTTGATCTGTAGCTGCAGGGGCCTGGCTGTACTTCTGTTGGACGGTAAAGCCAGATGGATTGGATTAGAGGCTGGATTAGATGTCGAAACGGTGTGATACTCACAAGTCCCTTTTATGCCCGCTGTGAAGTTGACAGCTGAGCAGGGATCAGCTCGCTGGATCAGTTCCTCACTGGCTTTGCCCCGAAGAGCTGAAGATCAGCAGCCGCATGTCTGGATGACAGGAAACTAAGCTTTCCATTTCTAATCACTGCTTTATGTAGACCTTTATGTATGCATGCTCGCTCTCTCTCTCTCTCTCTCTCTCTCTCACACACACACGCGCAGTTTATGAGTACTCACTATAGACGTAGTGGTTTTTATACTGTACAAACTGTAAATTCTATCCCCTTAACCTAATCCTTGCAGAAAAAAATCCTTGGCATTTTTTAATTAACAAAATAATCATTCAGTATGTTTTTAATGTTGTTATGCATGTTATACACACGTCATTATTCACATTTGTGTCCTCTTAAGCCATATATTCAAACCCACATGTGGTTTGTGTGTCTGTATGTGCGTATTGTGTGTATTCTTCTCAGCCTTTTAATTGATAAAAATGGGCATAATTGCGTTTGGGTCAAAGGGAACTAGCCAGGAAAACCGCAACGTGCAAGAATTGCATATTTTTTCTTGCGATATTTCTCCTGTGTCTTATGCATTATAGAGGTCTGTTTTTTGCACCCCAGTATTTTATTCCCAGTAACAGTATCTAATAAAAGTATAGATACATTTTCAGCCATTTGTTTCCCGGCGGTCTGTGTTTTCCACCAAGCCAGTTCAGCGTGTGCTGTGGTGCTCATCAGCCCGTGTGCTGTTTAAACTAAAGCAGTGTTGCTGCAATAAATAATTAAAAACAAAAATATGATGAAATTGCACTGCTTGCCTCATATCGAATTGTTAGACATTTAATATTTTTCACGCTGTTGGCTCCTGACTTTAGTATGAGTTCAGATCTATATTTTACCCTGACAAAAGAATTACCACAGAAGTCTGTTGCCCCTCCATTATGTGCACACCGTTGGGAATCTTAAAAACAAACAGATCAAAGTCAACATAATGCAGCATTATCAGCCGGTTTCATCTTTATAATGTGGTGTGTTTTCGAGTAATACGGAAAATTCAGCATGGAAAGAATGTGGGGCGGGACTTGGTTTCGTACACTGGAAATTGATTGGTTCACAAAGTGCTACCTTTCGGAAAGGTAGTTGGAGGGGAAAAAGGGCTTGGTGATGTCAGACAAACAGGATGACCCTTTCAGGTCATCCTTTCTTGTTGTTATGTTTTGACAAGCGACTATGAAGACAAAGTTACAATGGAATAAGGTTCACTGACTTGTGAATCATTAATTCATTAGAGATGCACAATAAACCCGGAATGTGTATTAATAAAGTAAACAGGGTCAGTTTTTGTTTTGTTGATTTAAACATTCGATTCAAATAGTTTGATGTTCAGGTTACAGTAGTAAATTTGTTTCCTAATTAATTTTGTACTTTGCTGTAGTCGTATTTGGAGACTTGAGATGTTTCAGTTTGTATGATTTTCTGTAAAGCGTTCTTACAACAACATGAATTGTAAGACATTACAGTGACTGGTGTGATGGGAATAAGACATTAGAGAACCATGTTGCTGTGTTGGAATTCTTTGCATGGCACTGGAAACAGTGGGAAAACGTGTTTGCAGAATACTGGAGTAGATGCTGATATTGTTGACTGGTAATTAACGTGCGTTTTGTCTCTGTCTGCGAGTTGTTTTGTCTCCGCTTATGTGTTTGTGAAAGGGACATCGCTTAAGTGCCCTCCGAGGGAAAAGAGTTTTTCCACCCTCTCAATAGCAGCCCGCTCTCAATTAGAAAATGTTTAATCAGGAAACGGGCTCGAGTGCTAATTACCTTATCATAGCGTGTATGTTAATTAGTTTTGCGCTTAGCGTTCCCGTTTTTTTGGAATTGAATCTTCAAATAGGGAGAAAAAACTGATGGTGCTTTTCTTTGATCTTCTGTTTATACCTGCACGCGTGTTTACACCAAACGCGCCGCTTTTAAAAACCACCGTTTGCTGGTTTGAACCCAGAAGAAATTAGGGTGTTCTTAATTGACGAGTGGTTGCTTGTTTATTTGATATACGTGATGCGTATCAGACAGATCGTTATGAAAGCGAGGTAATTTAAGCGCCGGGCTCGGTGGCAGTCCTGCCTCGTTCACATGAAAGCGCACATGCACCGTGTTGTTTCCTCGCTGCTTTGAGAAATCGTCTGACAGTGAATTGATGAGTCATTGTCCCTTCATTTCGAGAAACTGTTGAAAGATGCTCCTCGCGCCTCTTGACTGCGGCCCGTTCTCTCAAGACTGTGAAATAGTGTTTTTGTGCTTCAGGCAGATTCCCAGCTCACAGTTGTATTTAATGGTGGTCGTACAGGTGGTTTTGCTCTTGGTGCACCAGTTTACCCTAGCAACTTGAAAGGTTTATTCAATTGCCTTGACAACATTATTTAAAAGCCAGAAGGTTTGGCACACTTTGTGCATATTTATTCAAGATAGTGGTCATTTTTTATCTTAAAAAAATCTTAAATATAGACATAAAGCCATACTTTACTGTAATGTGGATTATTGTTATTGTTGTTATACAAATGTTTTTGTAACACGCTAAATAAATGTAATTTAAAGCTACTTGTTTATATTCTTGGCAGGAAAGTAGTGCCATTTTACCTTTAGTGCATATTGATTAGAGGCCAAGTGCAGGATGTAAATTTACATTTTATTATTAATTTAGTTTAGGTAAAAAAAAAAACGTGGGTTTCACTTTTGTTGTAGCGCCTTTTGTTGGTTTCTTTGGTATGTCAAGTGGAGGAGAGCTACAGCTTTTCTGTGCAAATCTCAGCCCGGCTAGTCTCATAGCAGAGATGTGAGAAATGTTCCTGAAGATTACTGGATATTTCTCTAAAAGCATTCTGATGTTATGAACGAACATGATGTACGATCTTCTAAAGTGTTGACTGATCAATTGTCTCAAGTCGAATGAACCTCAAAGCTTGGAAATGAGAGAATCAATCTTCTGATTTAATATTACAGAGCAGCGAGATGGGAGTTTTGAGTGCATTTCTGTGTACCTGATATACACTTGTTTACAGTGATTGAATAGATCATTCAGGGAGCTTTTGACTTGCATTTTGTTGTTAGAACACACACTGTCTGGTTTTTGTGATGGAGTGTAATGGTAAGAGCATGTCACGTCGATGCAAATAAAAGTTAATAAAAAAAGAGTGTATTAAAAAACACAAGCTTTCTCTTTGTTTTTGTTGATTGATGGTCATGAAAAACGTTACATTTCCTACTTGTATTGTCTTGTATTGAATGTTGATGGTTGTGTATTTGTGGTTTCAGGGGATTCAAGCAGACGGTCTGTGATCGTGTCTCACAGCAGCTGAACTTCCTCCTGAGACAGTAAGAAACTTCTGTTATTGTTACACCAGCTCAATAGCGTCTTCTTAAAGCTTGACTTCTTGTCTGTTTTTTCCACTGGATATAGTTTGGTCAGATGTGTGTGTGTGTGTGTATATGTTTGTGTATGTGTGTGTGTGTGTTTGTGTGTATATATATATGTGTGTATATGTGTGTTGCATTTAAATCTATTTATTTACAGGCATCCTCATAAATGTTCCAACAGAAGCAATAGTGTTCCAGCATCTAAGAACACACCTTGTTTCAAGTTATTGCTCTTATGAATTACTTTTACTCGGTTCTGTAATGTGTGCCTCTTATCATTCGAATGCTAAAGTTTTGATGGTTGTGCAAACCCTTAACATTATTACCAACGGCTTGACTGCGCAATTTCTAAACCACTTGCGTGAATAAAATGCGCTTATTGTCACCAGTGCCGCATTTGTCACCTGTTTATGAATTCCAAACTCATTTTGTCCGTTCGAAAAGCCGCATTTAGTAAAAATAGATTGCGGGTAGTTAAAATGCGTACAGTTCTCGCACGGTTTAACATCATGAGCTCGCCCTTTATCAGGCCGTTTGACAGTTGCCCCCCCGCGCTCGTCGAACGCACCGCACAATTGGGATGACAGTGGTAACTGGCAGTCGAATAACCAAATTATTTAGTCATGGGTTTTAAACGGGCACGACGGCAAATGGATGTCAAATAAATGATGCAATTTATTCCCCCTTTTCTCTTCCTCGCCAGGCGGCCCACCACGGGACTCGTGCCAGCCTTAAATAAGTGTTACCCAGATGGCACTCGCACGACGCCCACTTGGTTTCAGAACTGTTCCGCGGGAATAACTCGGCTTGCCACAACAAGCAATAGGTCAATTGAGCAGCGAGTGCCTGTTGCTTGACCCGCTTTGCATATGCAAATCTGCTAATGTTGTGTAATTTTGGTAAATTTCAGGGGAAGGCGAGCTCTCAGGGGTTCCTAAATGAATTGGAAAGGAGCCCAGATAATAAGGGCGGAGGGGAGAGAGGTAAAAAGAGGAGACGCTTAGTTCCTCAGCTCGCTTCCTTTTTGCGAGGATGGTACATCACTAGCAAGTGCCTGGGCTGCGTGCACACTGTGGTAAAGGCAAACGGCTGTAGTGGGGGGGTTCGGTGGTAATGGGATAGGCCAGTCGGCTTCAGGATAAGTGATTTTTCCCTCTCTCACTCACTTTATCGCCTTTTAAACAAGAGTTTATTTTTAGGAGGTGTGGAAGACAATGCCCTGCCGTTTTTTACCGCCTCAAGCTCTGTGCATCCTCTTTCAATATCTATTTTTTCTTTTCTATCTGTTTTTCATTTCCTCTCTTTGAGTTTTTTCTGCACGTCGGCCGTTTTTTCACTTTCAACCCCCCACCCACTCTTTTTCCTTCCTGACACAATTTAACCTCCGATTCTACGGTGTGCACCTGATGTCAGTCGCATCATCAATCACTGTGCTCTTATTGGTTGTTTATTGGACCGCTGTCCAATCACATCGCAGGACAGACCCGCGTTCGGAACGTCATCGGAGGATGAGATTTATCACAAAAACAGTTAATCGGCCACAGGTAATTGTGTCATTAAACCATCAAAGACTTAATGGTTTGTTTTGCGTTAGAAAAGACAGCAGAATGAAACGTGTGCACCCGGTTTAAGTGATTCGTATCATTTGAAATTCACTAACGCGTCACAGCTGCGATCGACGTTGCCGACAGCAGAGGCAATACAATGTGGAGATGATTTTCTGCTGCCAGGAGTTAAGTAAACAATCCAGCAATCCATAGCCCCAAAACCGTTACGATTTAAGCTCGGCTTACAACAACTAAAAGAACTGGGGTTAGTGTTTCGATTGTTTTACATAACAATGTAGGATCGGCCAATTAGAAACCGAAAATATATCATCACCCGCTGGCCGCCTGTTACGTTATTATTATAATACAGCAGACGAAACTGAAGTGGCGTCCACCTCAGTTCCATTTCAATAGTCTAGATGCACTGCTAACCATGACCACATGTGAAATAAAGCAGTAGACAATCAAACAGGCTGAAGTGTGTGTGTGTGTGTGGAGTCTCTTAATTGGTGGTCTACTCGTATGTCGAGAGAAATAGTGGAGGAACCAGATTAATTAAGTTGTTAGTGGTGATTGCTAAGGTGAGCGTGACTATTGCTCATACGTACGGGTAAGTTAAGGATTTAAACAAACCATAAATATTAGAATTCAGCATGTAACCACAAGCGGTTTGTTTAGAAAAAGTGTGCTATTACTGTTTTAGTGATCGAGAATAAATACAGTTAAGGTTTACTTTCGTAGAGCGATCCAAACCACGTCTAGGACCTGAATATCATAACAACCGCAGCCATCCAGAGCACCATAGCAACTCCATAGTAACGCATCTTAGCAATGCCATAGCAACACCTTGGAAACATGGAGTTTCCTTGAAAAAGAGAAATCGTAGTATAATAAAGTTGAAGGCATTTTTCCAAACAAGTTGTAGACAAGCTCACGATGCGTTTGATTTTGCAATCGCTCCTCTGTGTTGTAAATTGCAGCGTGTGAAAGTCAAAGCCAAATGTTTTGTCATCCAAGAGCCAGAGCGTGGCTGTTCACAGGCCGTAAAAATGATCGTTTTAACACCTTACAAATAACGCTAATAATCTGACGTGCGTATAACCTCAATTATCGGAATGTAAAATGCCGCACGTTCTCCTTTTGAATTTAATTATATCGCAGCTTGTAATCGACTATAAACCCACACAAAACAATCGCAACACACATTACCAGGCTCAGCATGATAAGGAAACAATCTTCTAAACGGAGATAAACCATCTCGCAAATTCCGTCAGCAGTCTCCATATGCAGCCCCCCCCCCCACCTTGCATTTGTTCTTGTGGGATCTGTTAGAGAAGCTCAAGAGAGACTCAAGATCTCTGTAATGTTTCTCTGCCTACAGCACAAAGTGTAACCTCTGGATCACACTGTCGGCATTCTTCTTAAAAGCGCGAAGAAAGATGAATTTGGGCCATAAAGGCCCGTATCACAAGAGCTTTTTATCCTAAATGGTTTTTAGAATTGGTATCTATGGGGATGGCACATTCCCAGCACCGTCGTGTTCAATCAAGTGTCCACTTAGCCGCGGTAAGGAGTAATTGTCCCCAAGTGGGCCACACACTGACCTGTTAATGTCTGTGTTGACCCTCTAACCTTGTCAGAAGGTCTAAGAGAAGAGCGCTAAATCATGCCGATCTCCTCCGGCTCTTTCCGTGCCGCCGGGTCAAACGGGACACGGACGCAGGCAGGCCACTCCCCTAAATTGTCCCGTCTCGGGTTGGGCATGGAGGGGAGTCTGGAAGATGGGGTTCCGATCGAAAGAAGATTTAGGTTTACACTTTATCGGTGCACCATCGGTACCGCAGTGGCAAAAAAACACACACGTACTGCACGGAACCAAAGCGGTAATGCAGAACTCCTTTTATTGTAATTTTTTATTGCTGTGTTGTACTGTAATCAAGTACTGTAAACACGCTTTCCTGTAGCTCAGTGGTTAGAGCATGGCATTGACAACACCAAGGTCATGGGTTCGAGCCCAGGGATTGCCCATACTCAGAAACAATGTGTAGTTTAATGCAACGTAAGTCGTTTTGGATAAAAGTGTCTGCCAGAATGTAATCAGAACGTGTCTGAGTGGTTGCTAGGGTGGTCTGGGTGGTTGCTTATCAGCCCCAGTCAAAAGAACAGCACCCCCCACAAGCCTCTCTGATAACTGGTCGTTAGATATAGTTTGAGTTCCTCATTTTAATTCAGAGATTTTCTTGACTGTTTTCACCAGATGATAATCTGGAATTTGAGCGCTTACATTAGCAATAGCATACCTCATCTGAGTAAAACACCTTATTTCTGATGGTACACGCATTGGTTTCTGTTTAAATTTCCCAAAATGATGGTTTTCTAAAGAACTACCAAGCTAACAGGGAACGTTCTCAGAAAGTTATGTGACGTTCTATAAAAGTTCTCAGAAGTTATCAAAAAGGTTCTTGCAGCCAGGTTAATAGAACGTTTTAAACGTTACATATCATATGTATCAAAACCGTTATTCATCAAATCTGAGTGGGAAGTTTGTTACGAAATTAAGAAAAAACGATTGATACACTTTCTTATAACCAAGCACTAATGTTAATACAACGTCTAAAAAACCTGGACATTTTGAACATCCCTAGAACATTCCAAAAACATTTCAGCATTTTTGTTACCTAATGGAAACATTTTTACAACCTACATTTGTTAGCTGGGTGGAGTACAAAGTAGTACAGAGGAGTGAGCAAAACAATAACTACTGTAACTAAGGCTGAAGACTTTACTGTAACAGAGTGTATCCAGTCATTGATCAGGCTGGAACATTGAAATTTAAAGGCTGCGTGTGTTACAACACATTGTTGTGATTGTGTTGAGTTTTGTTTTGGAATTGTTTTGGTGTCTTGTCAAAAATCAGGTAGCAGCCGGTTATGGTTGGTTTTAAGCTCAGATTTTTTGTCTCTGTTTTTGATAGTGTCTCATTGCGATAGAGGGTTAGACCACATCTATGAGCTAAAGAAAACACAAAACCTTGCACGTTTATTCGTGCACGGTGTGATTTTTGCCAGTCTGTTTGCACTTCCGGAAAACTTGACACACAAATAAGTGACAATTATCAAACGACTCTGAAGTGGCTGGTAACTGGCTTTTCTCTGACAGGGAATGCAATTTGTGTGAAATGCTTGGATTAAAACCACATGTTGCAGATGCCGAGGGGTGTTGCATGGAACAGCTGCTGTGTACAAAGCCACTAAAATGAGCTAACTGCTAACCTGTGTGTGTGTGAGGGGGTTTACCCTATACTGTGGACAAATTTTTACCCAAAACATCCTTTTAAGGAGGTCCTCATTTTTAAAAATGTAGTAAATATTTTATTTAGGAAAGGTTTTTTTAATTGTAAAAATGAAGAAAGTTTTGTGTTAGTGTTAGTGTTAGTGTGGGTTAAGGTTAGGTTATAGTGTTTATAACTAGCTGTCTCCCATTTCAATAAATAGGTAAACGTGTGTGTGTGTGTGTGTCCAGAGGGAGGTTTGTACTGCTTTGACATTGTTTGTAGCTCAGGAAATGTTTCATTTAAGTATCAACTTTGTCTCAGTTGTGTATCCTAATGTGCTTGTAATTTTTGGGGACTGAAATCAGCAGTGATCTGGCAAATGGTCAATATCTAGGTAACAGTTTTTGAAGTCTTTATGATTTTCAAAACTGTGACTTGTCGTAACCCTTGTTTTCTGTACTGCTGCTTTTGAATGTGTCTTACACTGTATAAATGCTTCTTATGAAAAGGGTGAGATTAGTGTCAGGTCAACCCAAAACCAGCTTAATTACACACAGTTCACTGAAACCAATTAGATGATGTGTTCATTTCTAAAATATAGAGTTTTGCACATCCCTGCTTTAAAAGGTGACTGCTCTCCCCTTTTTCTTGTAGCACTTTTCTGTTGCCCCTTTTCAAACTTCTTATTTTGTCCACACAAATGAGTAACGTGCGAGTCATGAATACGAGCGAGAGCTCTTCTGGCGTTGCTGTATTGTGTACAGAAATGACAGGAACGCGGCTGGCTAATCAGAGCGGCTCTTATCTGAAGCTGCCCGGCGCGGAGCTGAGGAATGTGACCGGCTAAACAGAGGCTAGTGCTAGCGGAATTTCACAAAGATGAATTTCATGAAGATGAGCTACAAGGCTCGAGTTTTTTTTTGGACAGATTGTGAATATTCGGTCTCTAGGAGAGGATGAGCTGCGGTTTTGTGCGCTTGAGAGTTATAAAATGTGTACATTTAAATATTTCAAAGCATCATTTTTACACAGACAGCTATTGTTTATCAAGCGTTAAAAGCAAGCGTAAAACAGAGTGCCAAAAATGTAAAATAATAATTCATTTAATTAAATGAACATGCATGTTGTATTTCTATTTATTAATATGCTTTAAAAATGATTTAATATTGATTATATATTAATACTGGCACTTTCCTTAGAAAACTAAATAAAGAACATGCAAATGTTTTTAGAATCATTGCATAATATTAATTATATTCTGACAGCAAAAAAGTGTTTAAAATATGTTGTGTATATGAAATGCATTGTACGATCAACTGGAATATTTATTATTTACGATATATTTTAAATGTTGTAGCAATCAGCACCGTTACAATTAGCTGCCAAAGATTTTAGTTGTGTTAGAGAATGACAGACATTCCTCTCTCGTCCCTTATCATCTTTTTGTCACTTTCCGTTCTCTCTCTCTTTCACAACCTTCGTTTACTCGTTCCACCCCTATTTTATCTGTCACTCTCTCTCTTTCCCCCGCACATCACTCTTAATGAGAAAACACTTGACTAAGTGCTGACCGCTGCAGTAAGCGTTTTACTATGCAGATCACCTTAACCGATGGACTCTGCTGATTGGTCAAAGCTACGTGTCGCTGACTTACGGGATCTGACAAAATGTTCTGGAGAATTCTGTCGGGTGCCACAGCAGTTACTCAAATGAGTCGTTCACCAAGTCACTACCATTCAAAACAACGCTGCTGCAGATTTGGGCCGATTATGAGACGCTGTGTGTAAATATCATAAGTGTCAGAAATGATTTGTTTTAAAAACCTGAAAATGTCTTAAGATGCATTTGGGTCAGTCCTGGAATTAATTTGTCACCAAATTAAGCGTTTGTGGTCGGATTTCATCACGTTTTCTCTCTCGTTTGACTCATAATCCAGGTTTATGTGGGTTGAGTGAGTTTAAGGGATTTCCCCCGCCTTACGGAACGGTTTGTAATTTTGCTGATGTTAATATGCGCTTGTGTCTCTCTCTCTCTTGTCTTTTTTCTTTCTCGTTTCGCATTTCAGATCGAACCAGCCGCGCCGTAGTCTGTGGTCCCGCCCCTTGGCTCATTTTCTGAATTCTGAGTGGAGCAATGGAATGTCAGTCTCGTCAGATCAAGTGACTGTGGTATGTTACGTTCAGTGTTGTTTTTGAAACCCTGCGAGTGAGTTTTGAAACCGTTTGCTTTTTTAAGAGTTGTGCTGCGTAGTATTAGCCGAATAGAAAACGCAGGCGATTATTTACACTGACTACAAACCGGAGGAAGGTTTGACTGTTCAGACGTTGCCCTTTAAATAAATGTCTGCTGAAATGTAAACGTTTTTCCTAAATTAATTGGCGACATAAAATTAGAGGCGTCTGTTGACATGCAGCAGGAGATCAGAGCTATGAAATTGTTGTGGACGGCATGATTTCAGATAATTTTGTCAAAGTTCACATGGAGATCTTTAACACTCCAAACTTCATTCTGAGACATCGCTGAGATCTGCTGAGGACACGTGCGAGATTACTTTGGTATTTTTCTAAGGGGAAAATTACAGGATTTAAAGGCTCAGTTTGATCTTTAAATATTATTGCCGTTTAGGGGAAACAAATTGTGAAAGAGTTATAATAAAAATTATTATAATGTATAAAAATAAAAAATATAATACAATAAAATTATAATACAAAAATAAATAAAAACAACAATTAAAAAGTCATTGGTTCTCTTTAGATATAAAATGTGATTTTATGCATGTTTTATGGACGCATAAACGTAAAAAAAATTTTTAATGTTAAAATAACAACGAATGTGTCGACAGGAAGAGTATAGAACTAAAAATGACGTGGATAACAAAGCTCCGATATTTTGCCCCGAAGAGTTTTAATGAGAAATCTTTCAGTTCATCATGTAATCTGTGCTCTGATTTGCCAAATCCCAAAGACTTCAACCAATGAGATGAGATGTCCTCGGAAACTCTAGAGGAGACGCGAGAAAATGCTGCTAAGCTCTTTTCTCATCACAATCAGAAGTCCTAAAACTCTCCTTTTGGTGTCTGGGAGAAACAGTTGAGATATTAAAGAGATCTCATTGTCTGTGGGGAAAACTCATTGTGAACCTCAAACGTTCTGTTCAATTAGAAAAAGAGTCTTTTGTCTGTGCTGCGTTTTTCTCTTCGCATTTTGACGGGTAGTTCTGCCCATTTGCCTTTGACCCAGTTTTTGTGTCAGTGTCCCATCTTGATTAGGTTTCGCTGTCAGTCACCAGTCTTCCTGTCGCGTTCTGTGTATTTGCGATTGGCAGAACGCGTTCCCGCGCTGTAGTCCTGGCACTGCGCCAGTTCCTGCTTTTGCCCCCCGATCAGAAGCGAAAGTGACATTTGTGCCGAGGTAATGGAATACTGGCGCAATTAAATCCCCAGCCGTGAAGCGATGCCGCTCTTTCTCATCGTCTAGCGTCTCTCCTTCCCTCTCTCCTTCCTTTCATTCACAGGAGGGAAGTTCTCGCCGACGAGAGCGTCTCAGCACGCCACCGCCCTCTGCCACTCGCACGTCACTTTTTGTTTTTAGCTTCCTCGCGTAAATATCCCTCCGCCTGGCAATTAATTACCACAAATGTCAATTAACCCCCTCGTTCCGAAAAATAATATTGTAGGAGAATTAAATATCAATTAAAAAAATTACGGCGGAAGGCGGCGGCGTTAAATCGCTTTAATGAATTGCGCTGAAGGTGACAGTTGTTATTTTGCGCCCCGTCGCAGCCAGAGATCGTTTGCCTGCTTTGATACAATGTGAAGTGGAGGATGAACAGAAGGAAAATAGAAGGATAGAATGAGGAGAGGGATGAAATGAGCGTTCGGAGGAAAGGAGAGGACACGTTTCCTGCAGTGGCATTAGCTGCTATACGTAATGCCTCATTTGTAGCGTGCAGCAGGCAATGGCGCAAATCATCGCTCTGTGCTGATGAGAGAAAGCACTTTTTTTCCACTCTCTTTTTTTCCGCTGATGGTGCATTTGCCCACTGGTTGTGCTTCAGGCCTGTTCCTGCCCAAAAAAAAGAAACATCAGTTGAGTTCTTCCTAATGTCTCAGTTATTTCTCCTAGATGGGAAGGAGACAAAATGGAGAGCATATTGAGACTTGCTTAAAGAGACAGTTCACCCAAAAGCCAAAATTCTTCCATCGTTTAGTCACTGTCATTTCAAACCTGTATGACTTTTTTGTTGAAAACAAAAGAAGATATTTTGAGAAAAGTCTCAGTGGTTTTGTGTCCATACAATGGAAGTCAATGGGTGCCATTGTCATTTGGTTACTACCATGCTTTAAAATATCTTCTTTTGCGTTCCTCAGAAGATAAAAGATCATACAGGTTTAAAATGACATGAGAGTGAGTCAGGAATGGAAGAATTTTCATTTTTGGGTGAACTGTCCCTTTAAATCTCACATTTTTCTCCCTAGAAAAATGAAACCGAAATCTCTCTTGAGATCTCAACAGTGTCTGAATCAAGGGCCACAGTTGAGTTTGTCTTTTATGAACCGATGCAGACATCGGCACCTGCCGTCTGTTCTCTAACCTTTAAGTCTTTAAGCATGATACCATTCATGTGTGTGTAAGAATGTATGTAGAGAGGATAGAATAACTGCTCACAAAACAGAGAGGTCACCCAACCGTTTTTTCTCAGAGTTGAAGGTTAATTTGAAGCAACAACAAAATGGATGTTACCATTTCCTCATCATCCCTGGAGGCTTATAAAGTTCAGGCAGTCTCAGCACACCCCCACACTGGAGTTGGATCAGCCCATGATGTCATCACATGTTTTCAGCATCTGTGGTTAACATCTCGCACTGCTTATTGTGGATTTGCTTGTTCATCTGATTGTAAAGGGATAGAGGGAACCGTCTGAACGGCCATTTGTTGGACCTTGATGCTCATCAGCAGCTAATTTCATCCCGCAGAAAAGATGAATCGCACGTTAGAGCTCATTAAAATCTCAATCATTTCTCCTGTACAGCGGTGAGATTAATTGGAGGTCAGAAAAGCCACAGTGTTTCTCAGATTTGTCTCCTGGCAAACCTTACACGTCTCCAATGGAGTTTAAAAAGAGATCTCGGCAATATCTCAAACTTTGCTCAGTTTGTGGAGATGGCAACGTCTGCACTAAATTGTCTAAAAAATATATTTTTTTAATTTTTGATCTGTGTGGTGTCCAGATTAATTGTTAAACTCAACTATTGTCTCATTGGTTTATTTTTTAATTCTCCTAAGGAGGCACATGAAACACTATGTGGTATTTCTAGGTATTCTAAGATTTCATTGGGGTCTCCTGAGATCTGAAAGAGCAGTCACTGAGCAATACAGTTTTTCTCTGGCAGAAATTACTAATTAAATGATTCAGCGTTGACCTTTTCTAGTAGACAACACACATCCAGGAATGAGTATAAGCAGGTTTATTTATCACTCATCACAAGACTTATTACAGAAAAGTGAAATGAGATGATTAAGCGTGGGAGTATGAGAACAAAATACTGGCAGGGACAAAACAGACGCCGTTTTATAGAAACAAAGACATTATTAAAAACACTGGTGAGGTGGACAAATACAGTGCAGAGGCCCTTACAGTAGCCTGTGGTGTGTGTTACACAGAGGCAATTAAGACAGGATACTGATCTAATGTGTGTGTGTGTGTGTGTGTGTGTGTGTGTGTGTGCACGCAGTTATGAGTTGTGAAGTGGGCCGTATGTTAAGTCACTGCTAAATGAGTGTTGAGTTTCACTCACCCAGTTAGAGGGCTGCAGGCCCAAAGTAAACGTGTGTGTGTGTGTGTGTGTGTGTGTGACCCTGTAAATGACATTCAATAAGCAGATGTCTGAAATAAAGGACATATTACACAGTGCTTGCATTTCCATGCCTGTCGGGGTGGTCTCAGAGTGTGTGAGGGGGTCTTCATTGTCATAGTCACAAATAAGCAACTGGCCAAAACAGTATTTTTCTGCCTAACTGACTGATGGGCAATGGTACAATTACAGCAATTAGTTTTGTGCATCTGTCAGACTTACCTCGAAGGATAATTGTATTGCTCAAAAGCTGCTCTTGTATAGCTCAGTAGACTTAAAGGAACAACTTTGTCCATTTTTCATGGAATTATTTTGGAAAACAAAATATTCTAGAGTTTGGCATAACTAGAAAGATAAATATTCCCTATATTCATTATAAAATAAAAGTAAAATAAGTATATTTATTCTAAAAATGTAAAAATAAGTCTTATCATTAAATAAATAACAGAACATCTGGATTTGTAGTTGTTTCAGCTGATTTTAATGCTTTAAATTAGCATTATTTATCTTACTTTAAATCATTTTAAGTCAGCTTGTATTACACAGCTCATTTTATTATTATTGTTCTTATTTCTTCTGCTGTGTGTGTTTGGTGAAACAAAGGTCAGGTTCAGAATTTCATAGTGAATCTGCCGATTTTAGTGCCCCTCCTTTACTGGAGTTTATTTGGTCTTATTTACTGTCTCCTTTCCGCCTTCGACTCACAAAAGCTTGCAGTTTACACCTAGCTTCCCAACTTCCTGTTTCGCTGGGCGGCCGGCCGGGCGCTGGGCTGATGTTGTAACACAGAGATTCAGGAAAAGAGCACAAGTCCAGGATGAAGTCCCGGGCAGCTGGCCGAGTTTGTGTGTGTGTGTGTGTGTGTGTAGGAAACAACAACTTGCAGTAAGCAGCAAATTAACGCCCATATCTCCTATCTCTCCACTCCTCTTTCACTTTCCTGTTTGGACTGGAAGGTGATTGGACGCACAAACGTTGACAGTTGGCGGAAGTGAAAAGAGAGAGAGAGCGAACGAGAAAGTATTTATTTACAGTGAGGTAAAGGTGATGCTAGTTAAAGGATGTGGTTTCACACAGGAAATGCCCCCTCCTTTGCCCTAATGGGGCAGGTTGAAGCTCAGGGTGGTGGCCGGCATTGTGGACCCGCTCTGGACTCTGGGCTGGAGGCACCATCACTCCCTCAACACTGTTTCCTGTCGGGGCGCAGAGAGATGAGCGCAGGTTAACACGGGTCGCAGGGAGAGAATACAGAGGGTGTGTGAACGAAGTGGGTTTTAATTGTTTGAGGTATGTAGAAAGGTCATGTGTAGGGTGTTTTGGGTCACTGCACTGAACCAGATAGACACATGACGCATCCTCTCCTGTGTGGCTTCGAATCAGGTGATTAACAAGTGCCATTGTCGTTTGAGGTGGAAGTACATTGCAAACCCGAAAAACTATCAACAGGTCGATAAAAAACAAATACACCCTGTATTCGTGACACTTCCTTATCTGCTTACCCCTGTGTATGGAACTGCGGTTCCCAGAAATTGCTTTCATTAAAGGTGCTGTAAGGGACGATAGCCGTTCTGGAACATCCATTAAATTAGACACACCCCCTTTTTCCAAAACCCATCCAAAATCCAATGACATGCAAACTCACAGAAATGCATAGTACTTGATTTTGTCAAGTACCATGACGTTATTGAATAGAAATAAAACTTTTAGACTACGATAAAGTGACACTCAGCTTCCTGCTGCCTATAAATGGGCTGCCCTGCGAACATGCAAGGGGATTGACATGCACGGGGCATTCTGATTGGCTAAACAAATAATTTCACTGCTGCCATATTTTTGTTTGCAGTTTAAACCAGTGTTTCCCAGCCTTTTTGAGCCACGGCACATATTTTACATTAGAAAAATCACAAGGCACACCACCAAACAAAAATGTCACAAAGTATATTTATTGAAATGAGGTCGCAACACTGGTTTAAACTATTTCAAAGATGTGTCTGGTAACAGTGATGTTTCTCTGCATGTCATTTCGTTAAAAACACTCCTTACAGCACCTTTAGTGTATTTTTGTCCCATGTAACTTTAAATGAAAGGTTGGTGTTGTTTCAAATGGAATAAGGAGCGAGTGTAACCAGTGATAAAGAAACAGCGCTGTGAGATCTTTTCATGAGAAAATACAAAACAAAAGTGAGACCCAGTGACTTAGACAGCCGCTGTTCTTTGACATTAAATCCTCCATCTAATCATATAAGGTTAATGGTCTTAATGAGGCCTAAAAACGCAATGAGACATCCGATCTACTTTTTATTCACGGATCGCTTGTCTAAATAGGGGAAGTGGCGCACTGACCGTTTAGCCCCGTGCTAATGATGAACGCAGGGAACTTTCTGGGCTGAGAGAGACAACTTACTGTGTGTGTGTGTGTGTGTGTGTGTGTGTGTGTGTGTTAGGAGTGATAAACACACTGAAACTGTTTTAAATTCCAGGTGTTAGTAAGTGTTGGGATATGGCCTTATATTAACCCTCTGTTTTCGTTTTGTATTTTGATGGGTGTTAAGTCTTACAGGCCATGCGTTTGTGTGTTTGTGTTTTACAGGAATATGGGTCCACTGGGGTGTATGAAAGGTTTTAACAATCATATCTGAAAAATGTATGATTATAGATAAGAAGTTTATCAGGTGGCTGTTAGCAAAGTGATTCATATGCTTTTTGTAACTACATTTTAACTACATGTACTTACATTGTAGTATTTTGTTTAATAGTTTTATTTTGACCACATTTTATTAAAAGTACGCTAAAGACAGTCCAGAAAACGATGTGGGCGGGGCTCAAAACCCGCCTCGGAGCGCCACGTTAACCACCAGGCCGTGGCTCCAGCGGAGACGCGTACAGCTGATGTCTCTCAGGCTGTCCCCTGGAGATCAGAACAGGACTGTGTCCATTAAAGCAGTCTTTCTGAACGCTAGTGTACACTGAGCCTGAGGGGACACGCAGAGTGAGTCTGTGAAAGCAGATCTAAACCTGACAAACACGGGCAGAGTTGAGAAACACAAACAAACAACAGGCCTGTTTGTCTCCCGGCTGGTAACGGAAATACCGCCGCACACAAATACACACCCACCCACTCTCACGTACGTACACACAACACTATAGCTGTATCCTTCCTGCACACAGTTTTACCGTTTCTGTCTTGTGGCTCCTTAGTTTCGATTCTTGTGTACGCAGTCCGGTCCTGCGTTTTCAGCCCATTATCCAACCGAGCCGAATGTCAGACAATGAGGCCTTGTGTACCTCGCCGTCCCAAATCGATGCACGTATTTACACGCCGCACGCAGAAAAGAGCGCCGTAAACAGCCGCGTCGATAAACCCATAAACCGTATCAAGCAGGGAATTAAAAACGGCTAATATCTGAGGCTGAGTTTTTCCTTTCCGTCTTTGTTTAAAAAATGACGTTAGGGTGGCATTGTAAAAGACAGATGATGTATCTGCCAGATTGATCAGTGGGTAGAGACCCCATTATCTCTCTCCGTGTTAATTACAGCGTGCTCAGCTTGTGTGTCAAAAGACGGATAACTGACGAAGGTAAAAGACCTTATTTATTCCTCCATCCTCAGCTGGCGGCAGCCGTTCCCTCTCGCCGACACCCTCGCTCTCTTTTTTGTGCCTTCTCAGCGCTGTATATTTATCGTCCAGTAATATTACACTGTCAAAGACGATCAGCTCTGCTGAGATATTATTCGCTATCGTCACCTTCACAGGCGTCCATTTGGACTCGCTCGCTCTCAAGTTACCGACTCTGCTCTGGAGTGGCTGAGCAAATTTGCTCCCAGTTTTTGGGTCGTCCCCCGGGACCCCAGAAAGGTAATTCAGGTTTCGTAAATCAATATGTGGGCAGCTCAGTCACACCACAATGTAGAGACATGGCACCGATCTTGGAACGGCCTGACATTTTGCGGCTTTTAGTGGAGTCACGTGTCGCTAACGGAAAAACTAAAGCAGACGCTTCAGTCACTTGACAGCCCAGTTATAGAGAATTCTTCCATCATCCGAATTGTTTTCAAGCAAAAAAGATTATTATTATTCGCCCATCTGTATGTAAACATGTGGCCCCCTTTGTGAAACACAAAAACAGAGAATTTTTGTGTTGGGGCCCTTTCATGCGAAAATGATAATATTTTGAGTGAATGGTTTGCGGCAAAAGAAGATGTTTGAAAACAAACAGTGCCCGTAAAAATGGCGTGACTTTTAGCTTAGTAACTGTTCGTTTAACTCTTCGTGTGAAGCCACTGGTTTTGCTTTTTCGTTTTGCTCATTTGCGAAATGAAAAGGTGTTGAGGAGAGTTACGAAATCTGTCTGATAATCTGATCGACGTTTGCAAGCTTGCCGTTATAAGTAGACATCACAACATGTTTGTTGTTTGTGTCGTGTGTCGATGTTCTTCAGGGCCTCCTTAAAAAGTCAGTGGCAGTGAAACCCCCGCGGAGGGACTTTTCTAACCCCGTGTTACAGACCTTTTTTCTCTCTTTCTTCTTATCGCCGAGCGTGTGGTGTGAGAGGTAACTCACAGCACTCTTTCCTGTGGTTTTGTGAAGTGGTGTCTATCAGACCTGTGTTGCGCCTCTCACCAGAAAGAACACACTGTTATGAACCTTTACACACACACACACGCATTCTGTCGCTCTCCCTTTCAAACCATGTTTGCGTTTCATCACTTCCTGTCTCTTGACCGGACTCTTAAAGGTTTCCGAATGGCTGTCTGGAGGAGAAATGTTGATTCATTTGGTTTTCTTTGTTCAGAACTGTCTGTTCAGCCCGAGACATTGCACAAAACATCAACATTGCACAAGGTGAAAGTCGTAGTTTTGGTGTTTTGGGAACGATAGTGTTATCGTGTGTTAGCACACCACTTCAGAATGTTGGTCATGTTGGTATTTGGTGCATCTTACAAAAGAATGTTCTTGGTTTTAATGTCTGTGATATATGTGTGTGTGTGTGTGAGTTGTGTGGGGGCGTGAGTGTGTTGTCATGGTAATCACTATAGGCGTGTGTTTGTCAGACGATACGGTGTGATGTCAGAGCATCACCTGGTGGACTAGTGCAGAACAAAGGCTCTTATGCAAATGATGAGCACTGACCGAAAACTGATTCAGGATGTGATGTCATGTCATGTCTTGAATAGGGCTAAACTTTGATTAAAGAAGACTTGTGGAAGTTGCATGGGACTGAATGGAATTGCTTAAATAATGATTATTTACAAATGAATTTGCCTAACACTTCCTCCTGCCCTTGATAAGTTGACCAAACTAAGTAGTCCTGCCCCAAACTCATGCTATTGGTTGAGGCATAGTGTTTCAAATCTTCAAAATAGTTTACTATCTTACTCAGTATTACTATACAATAAGGTTACATTTGATGACATTAGTTAACTAAACTAGTTAACGTGAACTAATATTGAACACTACTTGTACAACATTAATCTCGGTTCATGTTCATTTCAAGATAAGTTGTGTAAGTTGTGTCTGTTATCATGATTCAATGCACAGCAAACTAACGATTGCATTTGTATTCACTCATTTTTACAAAGGTGAATTGTTACTTCATGTTACCTAACGCATAACAAAGGTTAACGAATGAGACGTTACTGTGTTATGTTACTGTAGTCTCGGCACATGATGTTATTTTAAGACCAAAAAATGACACAGCAGCTTTAACAGTGAGATTCAACAGAGCAGTTTGAGGTTTTTTTGAGGTTTAATTGAATCGGGGCATACTCCCTTCTGCAGTACTGCCACACCATGGCCCTGCCATCAAACGCGACGCTCTGGTACCTTAATAATCAGGTGTGTTCTACAAACTTAAAAAACAGAGCAGAGTTGGAGACATGAACATGGTTAAAGGTCTCCGGTTTCATCACTGACCGATATGTCTGTTGGTTCAGTAGCATTATGGTAGACTTCAGGCTTGACGTCTTATCAGAATAAATGGAGAAGCGGATCAGGTGAGGCCAAGAAGGACCAGAATCTGAACAGCCCACCTAACAACAGCCCAACCGCCCCCACGACCCCAAGCAGACCACCACCGTTCCGCACCATCTCACTATATTCAAATGCAGCATACTGTATATTAAAAACACTCACACTGCCCTCTTATCGGATTACCAAGCCTTAAGATTGGTCTTCCATTGGCCTCTTTATTTAATAGAAGGTTCTTTTCTGCTTTGCGATGCCATAGGGTGTTACATCACTGCGGCTGAGGCCTGTTATCTGTGTTGAGGACTGGTCTCGTAATGGGCTTTATTGATCTAAACAACATCAGGCCTGCCGTGATGTTATTAAGGTGGAGATAACTTCACTGTAACTTCCACTCAAACAATGTATTAGTGTTTTATTGGGTTTAAATAACTTTGGCTTTTAGACGCTAATGTAGCCGGTTAGTCACCCCCTGCTCTTTATGGTTGCAAGATCTTAATAAAGCTTTTCCTCTTAACATCCTGCTGCGTGTGTGTGTTTTTGTGTGTGTGTGAGAGGACAGGAGATGCCTGGCGCTTGCTGGGAAGTTTCTGCTACTTCGGTAAACAACAGGAGCTATAAATAATCAGAGTAATTATTTTTGACGTTATGCGTATTAAGTGTCGCTTCAGCATCATACCGTGGGGTCAGACGACTCTGACCGTTGCAGAGGGGGGGGGATGTCGATTTTCTGAGACGATTCTGGATCAATCCATAAAAATTCATAATCGGTATTTTAATTGTATTAATCTACCATATGCAGGACAAAAAATGATAGAAATAATCTGAGATTTTAAACGCTACTAAATCAGCACAAATGTAGTGACATAAAAACATGAAAAGACGTGTATACAAACCTAAAAACACAGGAGTTTTTGGTTGAGCCTAACAGCCAAAAAGGGTGAATGAGCTTTTTAAAACAGCTTAAAGAAAACCAACCAACGTTTGGTGATATTTAAAGAGGTTTCAATATATTTACAGAGGAATTAAGATTCTCTGATGCACAATGTTTCATTTATACAAAACAAAAGTCACTGAGCCGCCTCTAATATTATTATACCCGCTTATTCTATTTTCATTGGCGGGTTTCAGCATACATGTTTTGGTTCTGCTTTTATGCAGAATCTTTACACAGAAATTACACTTTAACTCTCTGAAGATGTGAACTGGCACTGAGAAACCAGGATGGATCGGGAGTCGTTTCTGGAATCAGATCGTATGTCCACCAATCAGAATGAAATCGAATCGTGTGATGTTTAAAATTCAAACTCCAGCCTTTACATCTGACCCACAGTGTTTCTTTATCTATTGTCAAAATAACGTATGCCGCGCGAACTCTTCGCGGCTTTGTAGTAATTGATTAGCTGCGTTTCACACTGAACTTTTTAATGGCCGTTCGGATGTGTTTTTTTTGTCTTCCAAGGGCACACTGAATCCAATATTTATGAAATAACGATCACATTCATCTGCGGGCATATTTTCTGTGGGAAATTTAATTTGCAGCTATTTAAAGCCGTGCTTTTGGTAATGAATTATTTTGTCACCCTGCCTCTGATGAGATTCATCTTTAATAACTGTAACAATTATTTTATTAAAAAAAAGAGAAGCCGTGCATTATGGCTATCTCGGCGAGGTCTACAGCGAGCAGAGATTTTCATTAAGAAGGTATTATTACCCCTGCTGGGTTTTCATTTGCAACCCATCTTAAATTACATTATGTGTCAACAATGTTTGCATTAAATTTAAGCGGTCATATTTACCGGTTTCTCCCTCTCTCTCGCTCCCTATTACTGACACATTTAGATGAATTAAAAAGATAAAACATAGTTTGAGATCTGATAGGACATTTATTGAGAATTTACCCCAGTGCTGACTGTTAATAAAGTAATATTGAATTTATATGTCAGTTGTTTTATATTAAAATGTTGCGTGTAGCCATTCATGTTGATTTCTGCACAAACTTCTAAACACAACAGAAAATAGACACTGCGTAAGAACAAGCGCTTTTATTCTATTACGATTTCTTGTGTCTATTAAATGATTTGAGGTGTATTCAGGCTTTATATTTTGTCAGTATGTGTGTTCCCTGGTATTCGAACCCGTGACCTTTGCAGTGTTGGCAGCACGCTCTGCCAGTTAAGCTACAGGAAAGCCTTCTAATTTAAGAAACAGCATCTGATGTTATGCTTAACGGGGCTTTTCAATGAAAACTGAGCGAAAGGTACATAACAAAATAAATCACAGCTGTGCACCAGACAGACACAATTAGCATTATTCCGACAAACAGTGGTTTCTGTACTCTAGTCTCACGAGGAAATTGGAACGTTCTAATCGGAAACAAATACACGTTCGGTCTATTTTTAAAGCTTCCCCAGTTTTTTTGAAAGCTGATGTCTTTCACTGCACATAGAAACCAGCGCTGTGGCCTCCGTTCCCCATTTTACAGCGCGCTGTACACAAGCAGAATTGTTTATTGCTCTCTGAAGCTAAACCCGTCCTGGCTCGAGACAGAAGCGAAATTGCTGAATGTGAGGTAATCGCTTATTTCAGTTTGACCACTTCCTTAAACCTTCTGCTGTTACGCACACTGATGTTTCCAAAGAAAACCTCTGACTCTCCTGTAGGTACAACGCTACAGTGGCTGCGTGTAAATCGAAAGAGTGAAGTGAGCACTGATTACATGGTGTGTATCTGTAACTGTGGGGGGGAAAGGTCACCTTGTTGGAGAGTCAGGGCAGTTTGGGGTTAGTCAATCTTTTCTCTTATTCTTTTGTGGCCTTTCTGTTAGTTTTTGGAGCGCTTCCTAAAGTAAGCATCATCATTACTGTTGTTTATACTTAGATTTGGGCCATTAAACAACAATGAAATAGACTTGCATTGGAGAGACTATTTCGAGGGACTATTTTTAGGGTCTGAAACAGCGGCTTTATTGACCTGAGTGAAAAAGCATTTAGAAATACCTCAGTGGGTTTGCAGGCAAGTTAGTCGATACTTTATATCTTTGGACTCTTAAAAACCTCCACCGTCATTACCATAAGACGGTCTTTATCACCCTCACAATCAGTAACACGTTGCTTTACTGTATGCGGCTTACTCGCGTTACTTTGGTGTTTAACCCTTGTTTTGCTTCTTCAAGGACAAACAGCGTACCGAAGGCAGATCTCCGAGCGAGAGTCCCCGAGCTCTCCTCAAGCAGCAGATCTCTTTTCCACGGCAGCTGTTCTTTCCGATAAACCCACAGATTCCCTTAATATGATTCCGCGGGGTCGGGCTCAGGAGAATAGACGCAAAAGCGGCGTGCCAGGAGAAGGAGAGCGTTGAATTTTTCATCTGCGGGCCCTTGTAGCGCCACGGCCCTTTTTTAGCAGCCGGCTCGCTCATTCATGAGCAGATGTTCAGCGCGGGTCCAAGCTGCAGTTAGCGTGAACTCTGCTGCCCTCTCAGCCATTGGCTGCAAGGACATTGGCAGCGACCCCAGCATCTGAGAATTCATTCCCGGCAAAAAGTGCAGAGCGCCGCCTCGCCCAGACCCCTTTATTTAGCCACCTCGCCCGGCCTCAGGAACTGTCTGAGGTGCGGGAGGGGGTTTCATTTGACAGACCATCAGTCTTAAAACTGACACTGATGAAAGACTCGCCTGGGTCAGCTCGGGGGACCGGCCCCAAAAATTCCTGAAGACAATTTTGCTCAAGTTTATCATTAATTTCGTACGACGTCCTCTGTATGAAAATAAGCCACCTGGCAAGCGAACGAAACGGCCCCTCAGAAAACAAAAGCGGCGGCGTCTGGCGCGTCGCTACGCTGAAGGTACCCTTGAACGGGGGAATTGCTATATCAGATTAACGCAGGTGGTTTAGGGAAACGTGCCGGTCAGGTTTTGGGCGCTAGTTAAAGCCCAGCTGCTGCTGTGGTTAACCAGGTGGTTCGGTTAAAACGGTGACCTCGATACACCCGAGAGACACGAATAACAACCAATCCAGATGAAGCATTATTGCGTTCCATTTACATAACACTGTTAAATCGTGGTACGTGGAAGCTTCGCGCTCGAACGACAAACCGGCATATGTTCTCCACGGAAAGTGTGAAATGTTTTTCCTCTCGTCGGTTGCAACGGATGTGCGCTTGTAATCGAAGGATGATGAGCTTTTTACCTCCTTTTTCGCTCTCCTTCTTCAAGCACCCTGTTTCTTCAGCACGTCTCCCACTTCACACCCTCTAATTGGCCGCTTTCAGGTTGGGTTTATGAGAGCAAAACTAATTAGTGTTTCTAAATTCGGAGAGAGAGTGAGCGAGCAAGAGAGGCAGGAAAGAAAGGAAAACAGTTGAATGGATTGTTCTGGTTTCCTCCCTGGTGTCAGACTCATAACAGTGAAATAAAGACTCGAATCGCTTTCAGGCTGCAGTTTTGTTAAACCAACAGTCAATGTCACTTTTTCTCCTGGCATTTTGTTTGGCACGATCACAGGGCCGGAAAAGCGAGCGCTTGCCCTCTTTACAAACTTTTCCTTTGTAATTCGTGGGAAGACTTTACGGGGGAAAAAACAATGCGCTGTGTTTTTAGGTGGGGTGGGTTTTTTTCTTTCGATTCGGGACGTCCTGGCGATGAATTGGGGAGGGTGGAGAGTTTACAGACAGTAGCTTTGACTTTTCGCCTCTTACCTTTCATTCGGACAGATACAGCTGCAGCGTGCCCTCAGGAAGTTCACCGTGGGCGTGCACACACACACACACACACACTGGGCCCCCTGACAGAGGGCCCTGTTTGAGTTGGCAGGCAGCTTCTGCTGCATGTGCAGGATTGACTGCAGCGGGGCTGCGCTGGCAAGGCGGGCCGTCGTTCCTCTAATCAGGATGTGCCTTTTCCACCTTGCTCAGGAAACACATTTCTGCCTCTCCCTCCCCTTGGAGCCAAAAGTGAGGGAGGGGGGTGTTAGTGAAGATGAGTGACAGGGCTGAGTCTGTTGGGGATTGGGCTAATCTGAGTTTAGCATTCCCTCAACACATCACCCCCCCCCCACCTCCACTGGGCCTTCATTTATATTGAATAAAAAAGTTTATAGGTCAGTTTAACAATGTGCCGTAAAACTTGCACTATTTTTATTTTTCCACCTCGCCAGCGGGGGGATTCACACTCAGGGCCAGTAATTAAGAAGCTGTGAATTCAGGGTTAGAGAGGAACAGTGTTTAAATGCAATTAGAGCATCCACTCAAATCAATTTGAACCCAATTACAGTTTTCTTGAATGTGCTATTATTTGTTTAATCAAGGGAATTTTGCCCTTTTAAGATGCTAAAATGGGTTGCCAGATTATTTAAACAAGGAGCTCGAAAATAAACTCGAAGGAAACGAGTAATGAACAATTGTTTCAAAGTGACCTCTCTCTCTCTCTCTCTCCACATCCCCTCGTCCTCCTGTTACCTCCAAGAAGAAAACTTCATTTGATTTGTCTGGAGATAAAGCGATCACAATATCGGCGGGATAATTAGCACAAATCCACAGCCATTTTTTTTGGTAACTGGATGTGGAGCACCAGTCTCCGATGATTCAAAGTTGCTGTAGATTTTCTCATTTGCCTCTAATGTATTTGTGTCTTTTTTGCCTTTTCATTTCTGTCTGCCCTCTTTCAAAACTCTTTCCACCTGCTGTCTGTTCTACAGGGGGGAGAGTCCAGTGGTCCAGGCTTGTGGATGTTGAGAATCCAGAACGGTATGTGTCTGTTTTATCAGTGTGTGTGTGTGTGTGTGATGTGTGTGGGACGCCATGCTATTGTCATGTGGTCAGATCATACGCAGCGTTGAACGTGTATCTGTTTTCACAGGGAATTCTGACCCCTCAGCTTTACACACTTTTGAGTGCACTGTCACCGAGTCACTTTTGCCCTCCGTTAATAGGGTCATCACTTCCTGTTGTGTAAACACGACAAAGAGGCCGTGACCCCGCCCACACATCATGCCGCCAGCCCATGTTCGAACGCTGTTGTTTATGGTAAACATTTGTATATCACTTAATCACAGCAAAATTCGGTATGCCATATTATCATGCATTAGCACATGGTCTGCGCTAAGTGCCTGATTCGGGTGCTAAACAAACATAAAGAGTGCATCTAAAGTCTGTTCTTTTATCGACGTGAATATGTATTTCGATGGTTTTCTGCCACGTTGAATGGTACTTAAATGGTTTCTCTGTTATTCCGTCGCATGCTTTTGTCATAATGGAGCTATCGCCACGTCTGTTGTTTTACCGGCCCGGCGAGACAGCGTTTTAGAGAAGCACTTCTAACAGTTACGCCCGCTTGCAAAACTGTGTACGATACAGATTGATAGTAAATGGAAAACATGAATGTAAATCGTGTCATTTGATAATGTAAATGGAGAGCTGAGCTATTTTCCCCCACCCCCATAAAGAAATCAGCCCTATTTACATAGTCAGTTGTGCTTATGAGACTTATGGAAATCAATCTCTTGTCATTTTCCAACTACACAATTTCACGTTAGTTCAGAGATCACGGATTTGAAAGTCAATACGGTGACATTGGCTCGGATCCACGTTATCAACATGAATTAAACATAACAAACACAAAAACACGTTCTTCCGACAAACTTGCAGCGGAGTCGTAGCGCATTAATCCTGCGCAACGCACGCGAATTAAACCGGCATGTCTGATTATTTGCTCTTGAATATTGATTCGCGAGGCTCTTGTGGACGTACGAACACTCGGCGATCCGAGTTAAAAAGCACTCAAAATACATTTAATGCCGGTTATTATTTAGTTATTCAGATTGATGACTTGAACAGAAAGTAAAAGCTGGTGGATTTAGCCTGTATTTGTGTTTGAGGTCGATGTAGGTTTTTCCATTAAAGTGTACTTTGCTGTGTCCACTGTTGGCCTGCTTTTTAAGGGTCTACGGAAGCTGCTTGCTGTAACACGGGTTACTGACGAGTATCTGGGTTTAAATGTCTTACACATGGTTGACCACTTTCTTTAAAAGCACTTTTAAGACTCATAATTGCTGCTGGCATGTTGCAGACGGTGATGACTAATGAGAAGTCACATTTATCACTCCACATTGAGGAGATGAAAGCTCTGCTTGCCGTTAAATTTAACCTTTTCAATATTGACTAATTATTTGGGTTAGGAAAGATCTTAAGGCATTTTGCGCCACTTTAACACGTTCCATTAGTGTAACATTAGCCGACACCTTTTAAAGCTTTTCTGTGGCATATTTCATTTCTTCGTTGTGACGATATTGGCCGTCGCTTTGTATATTTGCAGAATAAAACATAGAATTAAACCGTGCAGGTGGGCCGAATGTTTAACAAGACCTTTTGGCTACGTTCACACCACAGTTGAATCCGGATCAAATCAGAATTTTGTGTGAACAGCAGAAACTATGAATCTGCCTCACTTCGAAATTTTGTACAGTTCATTTGACCTGGTTGTCACTTTAACTCCACATTTTTCATAATGATTTGATTGATTTACCCTTAATTATAAAAGCTTTAATTACACCTTATAAATAATTATACAAAAATAGGTATTTGGTAAACATGAATTGGCACATTCAGGTCAGTCTGAAAGAACTGCCTGTTTAGACAGTTTACCAATATGCACCTTTGTGGCTTTTAATTCATATTCTGGTTCAGATCAAGCAATTGAATCAAGTGAGAGAACCTCACCAAAATCACATTCAGACAGAACATATGAATTGTTCACTTTGGCTGCCAGTGTGAATGTAATTTGATTGCACAGAGATCCTTCTATCTGTTCACACACACACACGCGCTGGCAACAACACGGGGTCAATTCCATCTGTCCTTTCTCCCCTCTCTCTCCTCTCAGTTGCATCGCACGCCCCTGCTTCGCACGGTTCTGCCAAAGCATCTCACCCCAGTCAGTTTGTGCCCTGTCTCTGTTTGTAAATACACAGACAGGGGACATGGGTGCTGTTCTGGGTCACGGCTGCCTCACAGATACTCCAAACCCAATGTGACAAGCAACATATGAGTCACAACTCCCAGAATCGAGGAAAGCCAAGAGTCTCTCTCTCTCTGTGTCTCTTTTTCTCCCCCTGGGTCACGTGAACATTAGTGACACCTTCTCTGTTGTCCTATAGGCTTCTGCCAAACCCTGCTTACATCACCCGGCCTGTTTGCCACTTCCTTTTCCCCTGCTTCTGTTTATCTGTTTTTTTACTTACGCTTTCAGTCACGTTCAGAGCTTTGTTACTGTTTAAAGAATCTGGGCAGCGATGTGAATCATTTTGACGCAGCTTTGTGTTTTAGGCTTTAAATTTAGTTTGCATTCCGTCTTATGTGATATTCATGTTAGTTGATTTTGTTTTCGTTTATTTCTTTAATTATTGTCACACTCCCTTTAATTATCGTCCCATGTTTTATATCCCTTATTGTGATTCATTTGAAGGACCACATCTGCTCGTAGCTTTTCCTGGGGGGAAAAAAGAAAAGTATGTTCGTCATGTTCGCACGTTCGTTCTTGACATTTTTGTGAGATATGCGCTCCTATTTTTTTTCCGTACGGACAGATAGACAGCAGAGACTCAGTATCTCCTCTCACAGATCAAAGCATCTCTCATCTTGTCCTTCTCAAAGATACTAAAAAAACCAGCTTGACACTTTTTTCCCTCTCCAGCCGCAGAAAAAGTAACAAACGGCAGCCAGAGTGTTTGGGCCACGGATTACCATCCTTTCAGCGTAATCTGTCCATCTTTTAAGCAAATGCCGCAGCCTCGTGTGATGCAGGAGAGCTACAGGCGTACAGCGTTCTCGTGGACCCGAGCAGGGTGTTCAAATCCCAGCTCGTGCTGACGGGTCCCAAATCTATTCCTCTGTGTTGACCCACATATGCCTTTCTCAAGCTCTCTTTGTGCACAACCCATGTTAAAGTTCATATATATCTCTGGGCTGCTTTTCGATAGTAATCGCCTCGTGTGCAGTTATGCTGTATGTAAATGTTATATTATCAACACATCCAATTTGGTTAAATGCCATCGTGTGGGCGGGTGTTTTGATCCTTACACCCACAATACTTACACAATGCACCGACTTCAGAAACTTTTGTTTGGTGCGTTGCGTGACCCCTCTGAATGCTGTGGGTATAGAAGTGAATGGTATGTATCTGATTGATCTTTGTCAGAAGGGACGGGAAAAAAAACGAAGAACCGCTATTGTGTTGTGCGTACCTGCTTTACACTCGTATATGGAAATTGCTGCCAAATATCTAGATCTAAAGTGAATCATTTAAATATTCAAATACGGATCCAAAACAATTTGCAGGCATCACTTTGCATAGATGTTATAGATGGTATTTGTTGGTATGAAGTGCTGGAACAAAGAGCGAACAGCGAGACAGGAAGGAGAAACAGATACTGTCTTTTCTCAGCAGAACAGAGGGAAAAAAGTGTTGAACTGTTGTTGAGTCTACGCATGCATCCTGGTAAGTTCCTTAACCATCAACTTCTGTTGAGGTAGTTTGCTTGCTTGGGTTCTAGAGTCCAAAGCCATGACAAAAATAAAGATTCTAAATGAAACCCTTTTAATGTGTTTCTCTGTTCTAATCAAAACCCAGCAGGTAGATAATGTTGAAGCTTTTACCGCTTGTTTTCATAAAGTAGAAACGCACTTTTCAGAGAGTGCTTACCAGAATCGAGATGTTGTTTCTCTTTTGGGTCAGTTTGACTCCAGATAAACACACACTAAAACAAATCAAAATAAACTGGCAGGCATGTGCGGCGACCGAAAACACGACTTGCTTAAGTGGAAGATCTCAAACGCAAGTCACGTGTTATTTTTTTACTGAGAGCATTTAAAACAAGTCAGGTTTAAATTTAGTTTATAATCAGAAGTTTAGGTAGTCATGATGTATATCTCTGAGCTGTTAAACTCATGAGGGTTAATGGAAACTACCAGGTTAAATCTTAAACTATTGACTTTGGATAACAAAATGATCAGGGCAACGTTTTGTGATGTCTTGTTTGTCAATTTTTTTGAACTGAGACTCTTTAGATTTAGTGAAGTTTTGATGTACTTCTAATGGGACTGTAACCTGTCTGAGTGCCCTCGTGTTGTGTGAGGCCTCCAAACACCATTTCTCTCACATTTCAACACAAAAGACTCTATTGTGGCCACACGATGCTGATGTTTATTTAAAGTCTCCTCTCTCACACAGCAACGTGCGTTTCACCCAAAGAAAACAGAGCGCCCTCCCTCCGCTGTGTATGAGTGTGTCCACGAGCGGGGTGGGGGCGGGGTTCGGGAATGAGAGAAAGAAGGGAATAAATTAGGAAACATCAAGAAGTGATTTAGTGGGAGAGATAGAGACAATACAGAACGTGCTGGCGATGAGATGAATAGAAGGGAGAGAAATGGAGGAGGTTAAGAGCCACAAGACAGAGAACAGGAGAAAAAATAGGCAGCTTGAATGTTTGACAGGGTTACACACAGAGAAAGATTACCAGAGAAATCTAAGACATCTGCAGCGAGCACCGAGCATTAATTAGGAGGAACCGGCGTTTTTTTAATTCTTTTCTTGAGCTCGGAAATAACAGAGAGATGAATTATTGAAAGAGAAAACACAGGACACTATTGTCACTATTGTTAAATAGCTGTAATTATCATTTTCAGTGGTGAGAAGTAGTTTTGGTTTGTTTGTGTGTGTGTGCGCGTGTTGTTTTTTTCTGATCATGTAAAAAAACTGCACGACAAAATTTAAAATTGGAATTTTGGAAGTATTTTAATCCACAATATAGCAAAATTTGAGGTCGGACCATATTGGCGTAAAATAAATCGAACCCAACATATTAACAACAATAATTATGACCCGAGCAAGTTTAAGAATCTTGAAGGCAAGATTTAGAAGACTGGTTTAAGACAATTAAACCGGGTTACAGACTAGAGGGAGATGAATCTACCCAGAGGGAGTGTGCAGCTTTATATGAATAATGTCAACCATGTGCTTCTGAACAGACAGTGTTCCATTTGAGAAGATTGCTATTCAAATCCGGCTGTAATATATTCTGTGATTTTACCCAATAGAAGTTCAACATGTCACGCATTACAGTGAGCTGAACAACCAATCAAATTTGATCGATCAAGTCACATGACCATAACTCTGATAACTTAATCAAGTGTTATGACTGTTTTAGGGTTGTTGCCATGGTGATTTGTGATTCTGGCATCTCTGTTTCACTGTTTTGGTTTTATTAACCTAACAAGCCGATGATGAGGATGTGCACGGATTATGATTATGTATTTAATACTGATGTGTAAATGTAAAAAAAATCTCCCGTCCGCTCCACGGTTCGTTCCTTTTGTTGAATTATTGATTTATACTCGCATAGTGAATAAAATTAATATCTAATCAAATTAATATTAACACTGCCTGAAATATTGATGATGAGTGATAAAACCATGAGCTCTGCAGCATGATAAATAGACAGAGAATTCCAAATTAAGATAGAGCCATTAGTCTGTTTTTCATCCGAATTTAAGAAATAAATGAGATAATTATTTTTTCCAGCTACTTGCAAATTAGACAAATTGCTTGGGGCATTTGGCAGAATATGGCCCTAAATGCAGGAGATGATGCTACTGTTGTTTGTTGGCAAGTTGAGAGAACATTGTAAGAACTGGATCTGGAGAATCAACTGGATTATACTGGATCTGGAGAATCAATATGGATATATGTTTACATGTCTGTTTGTCTACCTCTCTGTCTGTCTGTCTGTCTGTCTGTTATCTGTCTGTCTTTTTGTCCGTCTGTTGTCTGTATCTGTCTGTGTATTTACACACACACACACACAAACACATGCATGTGTATGTTTATATATATATGTATACAGCATGTGTTGGACATGCTGATGCATGTTGTGTGAACATATTGCGTTTACTGTAAACTTGGCAGAGTCGCGTCTTGCTTGATGAATCAGATGATTGAATTGCTGTTCACCTCAAATGCTTCCTGAAGGGCACGTGTTTTGATAGCAGTCAGATCGGTAAGAACACATGAAGTGACCGAGTGTATTACAGTGTTGACGCTGTATTATTACACAGCTGTTTGCAAGTTCATATTCAGATGACACTTTCATAATGACGCCTCCCTCATTACAGGTTTAAGCTTGAGAATAGAAATAGAGTGGTACTGTACAGTACAGGAGTTCAGCATACAGTAGAGGGGTACAGTATACAGTAGAGGTGTACAATATACAGTAGAGGTGTACAATATACAGTAGAGAAGTACGGTATACAGTAGAGGGGTACAGTGTACAGTAGATGTGTACAATATACAGTAGAGGTGTACAATATACAATAGAGAAGTACAGTACACAGTAGAGGAGTACGGTATACAGTAGAGGGGTACAGTATACAGTAGATGTGTACAATATACAGTCGAGGTGTACAATATACAATAGAGGTGTACAGTACACAGTAGAGGGTTACTGTATACAGTAGAGGAGTACAGTGTACAGTAGAGGGGTACTGTAGCCTATATAGAGATTTTCTTTATGATAAGCAAAACCGATCATTTAATGGCAAGCATAATTAAATTAAACAGTCAACATAAAGCGATGTGCAAATCATTAAATGACATGAGAAATGGGGACTTTTGGTGCTGTAGGTAAATCTATATAATTTTCTACTGTACAGTTTATTCAAATACTCCAACAGTACGTTACATTTCCATATAAAGCTTTTGATGTTCTCTGGTGAACAGAGTAAAGCTGATACAAATGTAATGGATTTTACAGTACAAATCAATGTTGTACAATCTTGATGTAACTTTTTGCTGTGAATGTTTGCTGTGGATTTATTAGTATACGGTGCACCTGCCCTCATTGTCACGGATCTTTGTGCAGAAGAGCGAATCATCAAAATTGCTGTTAAATATTCATTGTTATCTGAAAACAATCCATGACGATCTTCGATCATAAACAGGCACTTGTAATGATCCTTCTGAATTTTAATGCTGGTTTAGGAGCATCATAAAGGCAACATTAAAGAGTTGCCATTCGATATCAGATAGCCAGAGAGAAGCAGATGATTTCAAATATTTGATATTTAAATTATTTTCAAATGAACAGAGGATTGAGAACGCGAGGAGTCCCCCCGGTGATTCTGCGAGGGCTTTGTTTCTGTGGCGCCGCTCATTAGCGAAGCCAGCCCGTACAACACACACACACACACACACACACACACACACACACACACACACGTGTCTCTGCGCGAAGGCCCTCAGCGTGCCGTCACACACTCTGAGCTGACGCTGACCGAGACGCTGTCCGGATTAAAATGACAATAGTCTAATTAACTCGACCTCAGCGTCAGTGTACAAAACAGCCACTTGGCCCGCCGGTTGCTCTTTTTTACGCCACTTCTTTGTTCTCCGTTTACTGTTCGTCATAGCGTGCTGCTCCCGTTCTCACAGTGATGTTTGCTAATAGCAATTATTTTCACAGGCTAATTAAATCCAGGGTGAACGTTGCGTTTCTTCCTTTAAATATTTGAGGGACGTTCGTTTTAGAAGTAGCGTAACACGCGGTAAGATCTTAGCCCGGCTGATGTCTTTCCTTATTTGCTAATAAGACGGAGAGACTGCCTGACCCATTAATAGTAGTGCTGATCGCCCAGTTCTAAGATAAACTGGCGCGTATGTTTTTCAGTTTTTAATTATTATTTTTAGGGTGAAGTTTCGCTAAATATTGAGAAAAATAATGAATATTACCTGTATCATGCATTACGCATGTGCATATTCATGTTTGTTGATGCCATCAAAATTGGCATTAGCCACTGAAAACACATAACGGTCGACCATCGGTTACAAGCGACTTTTAGACTGTATTATTAAAATACGGTATGTACTTCTAAAATGTTAATTCTGATTTAATCTCCATCGCTTGCTTTTTTGACAGAATTAACGTCCCTCGCCCCGTCCCTCCTCCGCCCTCTTCCGAAGTCACACTGGAAGATGCCAGAAGAAAAGAAACGGAAGCCATTTCGCTGACAAGTCAGAGAACGTGAAGGCAGAGAACGTGAACTCTTTACGCTCTCGAACAGACGCCATTCTGAAAGTTGTATTTTCCTCCGGCCCCCGCAATCTGTTGCCATTATTCG
Organism: Botia almorhae; assembly: GCA_036877575.1. Taxonomy (NCBI): domain Eukaryota; kingdom Metazoa; phylum Chordata; class Actinopteri; order Cypriniformes; family Botiidae; genus Botia; species Botia almorhae. The sequence goes on along the minus strand of JAZGTJ010001633.1, from coordinate 3,285 downwards.
ATTGGTTAATCTCATCTGGGGGCGGAGAAGAAAAAACAAGTGGGAAAAAAACGAGTAGGAATAAAAGAAGCGCTTAGATGAGTGGAGTGGAAAGTGCTTTCAGTTCTATTATCCTGCTTTTGGTGATTGCGGCCCATAGGGAGATAATTACGCTTTAGTCTTGAGTTAATGAAACGAAAACTTTCGTTCTTTTCTCTCGGCTGAAAAGGAACGGTTGATCTTTTGTGCCACTATCAGAAGACATCTCCCACCCTTGACAGGGGCACATTGAGGATGCGTTTTGTTTTAGGCTGAAAAAGCCCCCCCTCCCCATATACACACACACACACACACACACACACACTTCGGCTGTCAGTTCAGCAGCGATATGACACATCCTTCAGCATACTGAGTTGCCGGTTCCTCTCGCTTCACATGCTCTTCCCTGTAGCTCCTCTGTGAAGAAAATACACCCAAAGGTTCTCTGAAGCGAGCAGTGGAAAACACTCTCCAGATAACACACATCCTTTTACTCACTAGCTCAAAGCTAAAGCAACTTTTTGATTCAGTATAATTATGCAATTCTGATAAAACAAAACAACTGAATTCTCGGGAGCCGTTCGGGTTGAGTAACGAGCAAATCAGAGTTAATCATGTGAATAAAATTGGAATAAAAGTGTTTTTAGACCGAAGCTGTGGCCTAGCGGTTAAAACATGCTCGGGAGATGGGCAGGTTCGAATCCAGCCTGCGTTACAACCCAATCTAATTTCTGCTCTGTTTTTTAAAATAATATGCTGTTTTTTTTGTCTACTGCTCTTTTTTTTTATTATTATAAAAGACCTTATTAATGATAATAATAACAATAATAATGAAGAAATCAAAGTATAATCAATAATATAAATATTAAACAATATCACACATATCTTTGATTTCCATTTGGCAGTTTTAGCCACATTTGTTTTGCCTCATCTTGTTAGTGTGTTGGGGTCGTAGCAGCAGTCTAAGAGCGAGTTTGTGTGCTGTAATGGTGGAAGTCCACATCTGGTGTGTGGGGCTTTCGGACCAGGGTAGTTTGACCCCTCCTCCACCTCCTCTCTCACATTTCATCATCTGTTCTCCAGCTCTCCCCTTCTGAATCCATCTGCTGTTATTATTTGCCTCTGATAATTGGCCCGAACAATGGAATGCCTATGTGGCCCCCCCCCTCGCCTTTGAAACAAGACACCCTGTTTATTTTCTGCAGGTCTCGCCCACGCTCCCTTTTTCCCTTCTCGCTCGGCCCGTCCATCATTCCTGTTTTCTCTCAGTCTCTCTCTCCTCTTGAGTTGCTCCTGCCCTCTCTATTAGCTGTCAGGGCAAGTGCAGTCACACGTGTTTGTATGAATGGGCATCAGGCTCTGGATTTTTGCAGGATATCTGTAATCCGTCCGTCAATTTACTGTAGTCTCAATCATGTGACGTTACGTCTCTCAGCAGCCAGGTAAAGATTTGGAAAACATGGACGGTATTCCACATGCGTTCCGTTTGGCAACATTCTTAAATCATTGGTGCAGTTCAGCCAGAATCAGTTTTAAACTCCTGAAACTGAACTTTGGAACTGGAGCTATCAGGTGTAGATGAGTTTTAAAATATTGAGATTCATACCAAGAAAAAAACTAAAACCTAAGACATGTATGAAAACTAAAGCATCAGATGCAGTTATGAAAAGGTGCTCAAAAAAGATGGAAATATTACAGCCGTTATGATTTTTAATAACCTTTTTCCTCTCTAAAAATATCCAGAAGGGAAACATTTTTCTTTTTGAGATGAGTAATACGCGATTCAGAGATATACGAGAAGCACTAGAAAAAATATTTCGCACTTAGTCATTTGCGAATCATCAAAGCAGACTGTTCATAGTGTGCGTGTCAGTGCTGGTGTTTCATCTCAGCTCTGGTTTGATTAATGCCGTCCAGGGCCAGAACGGGACAGGTATGTGTTTCCCAGCAGGCACGGGTACGATTGGTGTCAGCCCCTCATTTGCTGAGTGTTTGTTTTTATGCAAACGGCGGCCCTCTTCCTGCATAGTCACTTTTTCACTGGGGCTTTTGTTGTGTTTAGAGCACATACCTCCAGCCCCCGAGACAAGAGTGTGTGTGTGTGTGTGTGTGTGTGTGTGAGAGCGAGAGAGTGAAAGAGGCAAGGCTGGCGTTCCTACACTCACAGCTTGATAAGGAGGCAGTGTGTGAAGAGAGAGCTTTTGTTAGTCTGGATCAAAGTGTGGAGCGCTGGAATCTTTTGGATTTGTTTTGTGGGGCATTGTGGGGCATTGTGCATTTTCATGGTAAGTGTTTGCAAGCGGAAATCTCCTTCATTCCGTGCTGAAACTACAGCTTGAATTCTTCTGCCTGCGTCTGCCTGCGTCTGCGCTCTCTCTCCTCCAATGAGATCTTTCCCTCCAAACGAGAAGTGAATGTGTATGGAGAGACTTCTCTTCGCTCATTCACTGTTTCTCACTCTCGCTGTGTGTGTACAGGGAAATGGAATTTGTGGGTTGTTGATATTAATAGAGCTCAGCTCTGTGGTCAAAGGAAAGAAGTGAGGAGAAGAACAGGAGAGAGAGAGAAACGGCAGATACAAGTTTGTCAGGTCAATCAGTTCCTTGATATTTAGCTGCTTTGATGTTGTCACATTATTGGCAGATGATGTTCACTATAAACCGGTTGGCTGGTTTACAGAAGTGGTCATTCAGCTTAGTTACAAATTCTGCTGACAAAAAATTTATCAATAATAGTTTCCTTTTTATCAAATAACTATTTCCCCCCCGGATGGTTTTAGGCAGCGTTTTGCGTAAATATTGTAAAAATATTGTAATAATTATGTAAAATAAAACTTCACTAAAGCCATGTGTAGACCACATTGTATTCACTTTCATGAGCCTGTATTACATATATACACATTAGTAATGATTAGTTAAACTGGTTTAAAGCAGCTGGTCAAGGTCAGTTTTAGTGGATGTATGAAGTCAGTTTCTCACACACAGGTGTCATATTATAATAATCACGAGTGTAATTCATCACATTAACATGGAGGTTACACTCATGTCTAATTGGTATCCAAATACTGTCTGTCTGTCTGTCCGTCAGTGTTTTCATCTAATCTGTCTGTCTGTCTGTCCATCTGTCCATCTGTCTGTCCGTCAGTGTGTTCATCTAGTCTGTCTGTCTCTGTCCGCCTGTCTGTCTGTCCGTCTCTGTCCGTCTGTCCCTCTCTGTCAATCCGCCTGTCCATCCATTTATTTAATCATCCCTCATCTTTATTGTGGA
>JAZGTJ010001632.1:0-52645 GCA_036877575.1 Botia almorhae | reverse complement strand
TCACAGTTCAATGTATCAACAGTGTCACAGATTTTAATTTTTTTATACATAGAACATTAGGCTTATGTCTCTTCATTGGTCTTTTATGGAATTTAGAATAAAACAAGAATAGTCTAATAGTTCAACAATCAACTAATCAGTTTATAAGGCCAGATAGTGTGTGTTTAGTTTTTCTGCTTGTATATGTGCAGACAAACACCATTTGCCTTTTGCATCATAAGCATTGTGTTTGTGATGCTGTCAAATTGTTAAATCAAGTTTTTAAAATGATCATATATTATCATAAATTATCATATTATTATTAACTACTTATAGGCAGCCCTTCGACTACTCAACTGAGATGTACATTTTTGTGCATTCCTAATTTAGTATCAGTCCTCAATGTTAGGGTATTATGTTTGAATAGAGTTCCTTGCAATCTTATCACCTTTGATTTCCAGCTGTGCTCAATGTAAGATTCTTTATCTTTTAACAGTCTTTCATCAGAGGGGTTTTTCATAGAACACAAGCTGAGGAAAATAAATGGCAGTTTAAAGGCGCACCCCACTTGAACTTGGCAATGGCAAGTCCATCTCGCAAGAACAGGCTTTACATTTAAAGGAAAACACTGAGGCCTTAGAGGATATATACACTATACTGTGTGTGTGTGTTTGATATGTGGTTTACGAGGACACATGCATATTATGATGTGTATAACAATGTAAACATGGTTTATGAGGACACTTCCTGTGACACACTGTGACATTTCTGCTTAAAATGTATACTAAATGGTGATTTTTATTTTTTTTGTTAATTAAAAGTTTTTTTTGTGAAGGTTAGGTTTAGGGGTAGGGTTAGGGGATAGAATATACAGTCTGTACAGTATAAAAACCATTACGTCCTCCTAAACCACATATGACAACATCTGTGTGTGTGTGTGTTTAGTTGTGCCACTGGATTGGGGCAAACCCAAACGCATTAGTGTTGTGACACCCAGACGTACCCTTTCCCGGCCAAAAAACATGACCTAGTTATAAATTGGCTGGATGTGAGATTTCCCCCTTCTCTTTCTCTCATTCTCTATTCTACACCCACTGTCCATATATTTCTCTTCAGAGTGTGTGTGCAGGGTTTGGCACTGCTGGATGTTAATTACAACAGCCACACAGAGGAGCCTTTTGCAGTGCACATCTTTAGAGGGCTGGAGACAGGAGTGCCTCTGAAAGCTGTCACACACTGCAGGGAAATGTGTTACAGCTGTGCAGGCGATAATGACTTCTCCTGCTAGACATTCTCAGCCAGGTTATGAGGGGTCATAACAGGGTCCTGCTTTACTGTTTTATAAACACCACACGTCACCATAAATCTCACATGTAAAGATTCAGAGGGTATGGAGTTTGAATATTTATACATGAAAGATTTTTCACTGGGGTTTTGTATTTTTAAATACTTGTGCTTGTCGTTTGGCTTTTACTGTGCCACCTAGTGATAGTACAGTGCAGTTGCATAAATACTCTTAAAATATAGACCCTGATAGAAGCATGTTTTATTTAGCCTGCAATTGGTTGCAGTACTGAATGTCAGCACTGGGTTTTATATACTATATATCTAATTCTTTAAAGTGGACAGACAGGCACAGACACTGTGATTATAATGTAGTATTTTTAGCTCTAGCATAGCTGTAGTGATCATTGTCTGAATTATTAGCCTTTTAAATGGCAGAAGCGATCTATGAAAATGTAATCATCCACATTGGCTATTTTTAAAGTGGTGATTAGAGACCCATTCAGCCACAACACTTGTTCACCTGCATCTCGCTTAGAGAGTCTGTAGAGGAGACAGACTACAGAATAGGATTACAGACAGCAGGGGAGATATCATGCACACAGGCTTATCATGTGGACGCTTGAGGACATTGATAGTCTTATCCCACATAAACACACACATACACACACAACACTTACAAGTTGTTCTAGCCGTTACCTTCACTTTTTCTAGATATTTAGCCATGATATAACCGTCATGTTAAGCATTACTATGGTTTTTGCTTATAAAAAAAACAGAGCATGGTATTTTTTATGGCATAAAAAAACAAAGACCTAAATATATAAAAGGACCCCATCATTGTAGTCACTTGGGGGCAGTCCCCTCTCATATTCTCCAGATAATGTTATTGTGTCCTTGAAAGCCAAGCCGCATCCTCACATAAACTCCCAGCCTGTTCACGGCACATGCAGCTCTCAGCCTGAGGGCCTTGACTTTTTCCTGACTGTGTCCAATCAAATTCATTACGCTGTCTAATCTGGAATGCAGGAAATTGGGAATCGCCTGCCAATATGTAAAAAGGTTGAATGCAAAAGATGTGTCATTATTAGCCAGCACTGATATTAAATTAAGCTGAACGCTCCTGGATTAAAGGTTTTTAAAGCTTGGAAGTTCTGTTCATCAACATAACTCGCTTGTCATGCCCTACTGTTTATTTTGGTTGGAGGCATGTTCTGTACACAGCAGAAGGCTGTAGCTGGAACAAGTGTTTCCATTGTCCTCAATGTGCTGTAGTTAAAATCACATGGTCATGCAACTGTTTTTATAATTGTCATTTTGGTCAGCTTGTTTCAGGCATAAACCAGCTTTCGTGTTTAAAATGTCCTAGAAAGGCATATGCGCACATATAAATACACTAACATCAGACATTGGCCCTAAAGCGTTTAATTCTAATTATACAGTTTGTCTTGCTTTTGTAATTATTATTATTCAAGCTTAGAGTCTGTTACTGAGAAACTCAGCCAAATGGAGGGGAACTTTAACTGTTTTTATTGATAGTGTCACCATTACCCTCTATAATTAAAGAGTTTGGTGTGTTCTGTAGTATTTATATATCATTATTTAATGTGTTCAGTGCTGCAGGAGGTGAGATTTTTAACCAGTGTGTTGCTGAGAGAGATGAGGCCTTCAAAGAGGAGGATGTGAAGAGACTAATGAGACAGATACTAGAGGGTGTGGCCTTCCTTCACAGGAGCAACGTGGTACACCTGGACCTCAAAGTAAGTCAACAATTCAAGTCATCAATTAAAAAATTAATTTGCAATTCAAAAGCCACGACTTCTTGCATCTTAAGGGAAACTGGAGCAGATAGTATATTTTAAATATATAAACATTTTGAACATTGTATTGTATCCTATTGTATATTGACATTGTATCCTGTTGCCCATACTTTACTTAGGTTCAGAGTCTAACTATTGTGCTATTTTAGCCATTTTCATAACTAAAGCTATAAAGACATTGTGTGCATGATGGAGTGGTCATTCTTGTGGGCTAAACAGATTTGCTTTATACACCAGAGCTTACAAGTAAAGTATATAATTATACCACCATTATAATTATACATATGTTAGGTTCTGTAAGTAGTTTAATGGGTTGGTGTAGAGTTTTACCGAAAGTATTTTTATCTGTCAGCCTCAGAATATCCTCCTCACCAGTGAGTCTCCACTTGGGGACATAAAGATTGTGGATTTTGGCCTGTCGAGGTTGGTAAACAACAGTCAGGAGATCAGAGAGATCATGGGCACACCCGAGTATGTGGGTACGAACCAATCTCTTATCAATCTTCATACATCATTTGTACATGCAGTACCTGTCAAGAACATGGACACTTGACTGTGTTTCTCAAATGATTATTAAATATTTCAGACCTATTGATCTGAAATTTAATGCTGAATTGGTTATATTTTTAATGATAAATTGTCCACATACAGTGTGAACTGTTTTTTTACTGGGCAATGTACAATGTACTGGAACTCTATATTTTTCTAGATGTTATTTATTATTTTATACATTGTTATTTTAGCACCAGAAGTCCTGAATTATGAGCCAATAAGCACAGCGACTGATATGTGGTGAGTCACTGTCCTTCATTACTGTTTTAATATGCCGTAATATGCGATGTGATGTCCTTAAACATTATCTTTGAGGTCATTCTCACAATAAATTATTTTCCTATGTTTTATGTTCAGTTGTATCATGGTAATTATCAAGTCACTTGCATCCAGTACAAATGTGTTATTGTATTAACAATCACTTCATTCACAGAAATGGCTCTTACGCCATCACTGCTGTTTGTTATTTATTCCCCAGCAGTTTTGCTCGAGGATATATTAAGCAAGAGCATTTGTACTCTTTTAGCTCTACAGTTGTTTATTATGAATATTGCTTTTCATGTTACAGAAAAAGTTGTGTAAGCTCCAATATGTTGAGATATTGCATGATCCTCTCGTCACTCTCATCTTGCTCTGACAGGAGTATTGGTGTCCTCATGTACGTAATGCTGACAGGCATCTCTCCATTCCTGGGCGATGATAAGCAGGAAACCTTCCTCAACATCTCTCAGATCAACGTCAGCTACACTGAGGATGAATTGGAGCACCTGGACAGAGCAGCCATCCACTTCATAAAGTCCCTGCTCATCAAAGAGCCAGAGTGAGGGAAACACTCTGCAACTCAAAACATGACATGCTGTACATGTTCATTATAAGAATGCACAACTAATTAATTTTTAGCCGACACCAATAATTTCACATTATGGTCAGTCATTTACTGCTAAATGGCTAATATTATAAATGTATATTTTTTTAAATAAAAATCAATAGTATTACATGTTATAAATGTATTTTGGCATCACAACATTATAATACAGTACAAAGAAGGATAAGATAAAGATGGTGTGTGTATGTGTATAAAACTTTTCTGTGTGTGTGTGTGTTAGTGGAAATGAACATCTCTAATATTGATTGATACTAAAAATGTAATATAACAATATATTATGCATTTTTAGTTAATTCCAGTAACTATTTCCACAGGAGTCGTTCTACTGCAGAAGACTGCCTCAAGCACCAGTGGCTTCAGATGAAAGAGGAGGACGAAGAAGTAAAGGAGGAGAGCACTTCTGAAAGCATCTCGGAGCCTGTCAGCCCCGGGACCTCCAGCTATGATGAAGAAGCAGAAGAGGAGGAGGAGAACAGTCAGGTGACAGAGGAGCTCATCGTAATGGCAGCCTACACTCTGGGTCAGTGCCGACAGTCTTCTGACAAAGAGAGTCTGACCCCTGACCAGAAGGCCATCTCCAAGCGCTTCAAGTTTGAGGAACCTTTTTCAGCCCTACAGGAAGTTCCTGGAGAATTTATCTACTGATTCATGCCCAGCCAGATAGCTGCTACTATCTCAACTAATGCCGCACTTAAGACAAAAACCTTCTTTTATTTGTCTTTCCACTCATCTCACGTTTTAACTTTTTAAGCCAAACAACATTTTTTCTTTTGTCTTGCTGATTGCTCGTTTTTCTTTTCTCTAATGTGCTGCTTTATATTTACATGGTTATGTTACTGAAGACTAAGCCTTGCTGTGATTTTCTGTTTTTTTTTTATGTTCTTTTAGGTGCCATGCTTAAATATTTGACAATATGGGGAATAAATAAATAAGCTGTGTTATTTTTGTTTTGATGATAATAATTCCTTGTTTTATTTTGGATGTTATGATCTTTGTACAAATTAAAGTTGTTTGTCTTTCTGGGGTATGAGGGCAAATAGAATTACAGGTAAATAAACAATTTTTTTTTAAGTTTATCAAAGTTTAAAAAGCCATTTTGTGTGATCCACTCCTGACCAGCCATTTAAGGTCTTTCCTGGGTAAACATTTCTATAGCAATAACACTTTCATTTTCACATATATGAAGAAAATGTGTTTCTCAGTGTATTTTTTAAACACGTTAGAATTTAACTGTAAAATGACTTGTTGCTGTAAAGAATATTTGTAATGGCAGCATATTTCAAAGTGACTGATGCTGTAAATAAAACTTTGTCTTGACAGCCAGTGCCTCATTTTTATTTAGGCAGGGACCTGTACAAGCCTGTTTGATTGCTTCTAAAAATCTATGTATTGTAAGATTTTAAAATGTTCATGAATTATAAAGGGGTTTATTGGCTGAAAAGATGCAGTATTAACATTTGTCCAAGAATTAAAGCTTTGAAAGATTTGGATCTAATTACCCCAGAAGCTTCCTGTCCTTCGAATAGTCTGTTGATTTTAGCAAAGCCAAAGTAAATTCTATCCACCACATTCAGAGAAAGCTGTTGTAATCGATTTATAAGCCATTAGCGCCGCCAAACGGTATTGCTAAAAATTACTTTTAAAACTTCGCTTTTCTTACACTATTTGAAAAGCGTTAGCCCCGCCCCAAATGCGCACCACTAGTTGTAGCCCAGCCTACAGGTTTCTGATTGGTAAACATACTCATTCAAGTACTTTTATTTTTACACAGCCTAACACTGTCAGTGTTATTTCACAGGACAATTTTTCTGTCAAAGTTTTGTTTCTATTATTGTACATTTACATACAGCACATACAAACAATCAAGTTTCCACATGACAAAAATACCCCCACATGCAAACATTTAAAATTTAACCGGGCTATTCCAAAAAAGAAAAACTCTTTTACATACGTTTACAACTCTTTTATACGTTTACATTCTCGTTTAAATGTATTGCACCACCTGTATTCCGAAAACTGTTCAGTCAAATTTATGTGGAGAATTTAAACGCCACCTCACATTTCGGACGCATCGGAGATCAACAACATAGAAATGTCTTTTGTATTGGCGCCCTCTGTTGGGTGCCTTTGGGTAATTGTTTTAAGCAGGTGGACTGACTTATTTGTAATAAACACTTAATATAACAATGTTTAGCTTTAAAACAGGTCGTTCGTACTTCTGAAAGCGTAAAATAGATACTCTGCACTCAGTCACCTTTACTGTATTAGTATATTAATTCATAGAAATAAATGAAGAATAAATTCAGAACGAATTCAACAGTTTCATACTGCTCTATATGCGCTGCCAGCAGTAACGGTGCACTTGAACCGGGCAAGTTGATCGATTTATTTGATCAGAACTGCTGTGTTGCGTGGGCCCCGGCTGTAGTGTTCGTATCCCGTAAACACGAACTGAACTCCGCCACCGCCGGTGAACTGAAACCCGACATCATTGTACCGCGAGAGACTGATTGTCTGCTTTGAGATGCACTGAACCCGCGTCGATCCATTACGCCTCCATTAACCGTGACGCGTCTCTTCGCCATGGAGGACTGGAGCGAGTGTCTGGATGTGGCCGTGCAGATCGCACTGAGAGCAGGACAGGTAACGTTATGACATGCGGAAACTGCAACATGTTATTCTGTTAATTCACAATATCAGCCATAAACATTTAGCGGCGATAGGAACACGATGTTACATTAAATCAGTTCAGGAAGAGCTTCAGAGTAGCTTATATTATAAATAAAAAGTGCTATATGGTAAAATGTATTAACATTTATAACCATATGGTTACTAACCGCTATCGTGCATCACTATTGCCATTCTGTTGTATCAACATGTTGACGTACAAAACCAGTGTTAATCTTACACAAATCCATAAAAGTGCATTTCTGAATTGTATTAACTGTATTGTTTTAATAGAGCAGGTAAAGTAGCATTAATGTTTACTGTATGTGAAAGGGTTTTTGACGTTGTACTGTTGACCTTATCTTGTTGCCACTGTTATAAATAGCCAGTTAATGATAAAGCCACGAGGGTGAACTATGTGAATAATATTCCCTGTGAATGTTGTCGTCATAAAAACAGAAAAAAATGTATTAAAAAGTGTATAAATAAGCAGTTTATGAACAAAGAGCACCCAAGAATGATGTGACCCTCCTTTTATGTTATGTTTTATGGTACTGACATGGTGTTTTTTGAAGTAACTATTACAAAACATGTACTACTGTAACATGTTACAGTAATAGCATAAGATGATAATACCACTTATGCCAAGGTGATTCCATAATATTTTTCTAAATACTGTACCATAGAGTACCTTTACTGTGAGAATTTAACCCTTACCAAAAATACTGAGGCAATACCAAGTAGTGATATACTGTAGTGACATGGTATAGGTATTAGTTGGCATGGTTGTTGTTAGTTTAAAAAATGGGTTCCTTTGTCAGAGGAACTGCTGTAGAATAAAAGTTTGAAAGAAGATTGCTGTGTTTCCATCAGGTGGTTCAGTCTGCAGTAAAGCAGGAGAAGCGTGTGAGCAGCAAGAGTACACCCACAGACCTGGTGACAGAGGCTGACCATCAAGTGGAGGAGCTCATAATCTCCACACTCAGGGAGAAATACCCCTCACACAGGTACACAACACCCAAACACACCAGAGGGAGCTTACAGAGGAAACAAAAGATTAGTGCCTTAAGATAATCTTGTTTAATTTAAGGTGAGTAAGTCTTACCCCATTCAAACCACTGCGTCTTCTTCAGCCAAGCTGTCCTTGTGTGACCTACAGTAGATCTAGGAATATGAATTATACAGCAAGATAAAAGCATGAACCAAAAACTAAATCATGTCTTAGCAGATATGTTTCACGGTTTTAAAAGTGTTTGGTTCATGCCATTAATATATGATCTACACTACCAAGTTTGGAAACACTTAACGGAAATGTTTATAATCATCTTTTTATCTGATTATATCTGAAACATTTATAATCATCTTTTAATCATCTTTTTTATAAAAATCTTTTTTTTTTTCTGAATGTGCTAGAATATGACCTAGTTTAATTTATTTTCAGTGTTCTTTAGTTACAACATAATTACCAAAGTTCAATTTGTGTTATTTCATAGTTTTGATGAGTTTACTATTATTTAAAAATGTGAAAAAAATTCTTAATAAAGACTGAGTATTTCCAAACTTTTGACCCGTACTTTTGTAGTTTTCCATAAAAGGGTTTTGATAAGTTGCTACTTCTACGTTCTTTTGTAAAAACAGTTGCACTGTAATGTTAATATAACATTATGTTTGGCCAATGTTGGCATATGGTTGATGAAAGGATTTGATCCCTTCTGTGTTAGGTTTATCGGTGAGGAGTCATCTGCTGCCGGGGTGAAGTGTGAACTGACGGACAGCCCTACTTGGATAATAGATCCCATCGATGGAACATGTAATTTTGTCCACAGGTACAGTGCAACGTCTTTGTTTGATCGTTTATGTTTCAATCATCGAGGTGTATATCACTTTGTTTCCAACACACAATGCTTTCATTTTAGTTTCCCCATGGTGGCAGTAAGTATCGGATTTGCAGTAAGGAAAGAGGTAAACTGATGACAGATCTCTGCATGGACTACATTATTGCCAATGTGTCATCTCTATGTCTTAATATGTGTTTGTAATGTTCAGTCATCACAAGATTTTCTGACCCTCAGCTTGAGCTTGGGGTCATATATCACTGTTTTGATGGGACGCTGTATACGGCCCTGAAAGGTCACGGAGCATTTTGTAATGGTGTTCGACTACATGTTTCAAAAGAGAAAGGTCAGTGTTGTTTTTGTGTTTAAGAATTATTATTTTGCTGCACATTCTCTTTTGCAGTAAATGCAAAATTAAACAGATGCAGTAGTTCTTGTCCTGCATGCTGATTGGTCAGCAACATTCCAGTTGTGATAAAATATGCAACAAAGTAACAGATATAATGCAAGCAGCCATTTATCTAGCTACTGTGTGTAGCTAGATAAATGAGTAACAGATAGATATAAATACTAATAGAGACAAACTATAAATCTTAACATTAGTTTCCATGTCAGGTTTGTGTCATATAGCATAATGATGGCTGCACATAGAGACTAACAACACAATTTAGCCATGACTAGCACAGCTCTTATAATGAATTGTCTAAATAATGCATTCTGTCTTTGTATCAGATGTGTCCAAGGCCCTCATTTTGACAGAGATTGGGGCAAAGAGAGATCCCACGACGCTGGATGTCTTTTTAGGAAATATGAAGAAATTGTTAAGTGCACCTACTCATGGGTAAGACTGGCTCACACGCCAGGGCTATTTAACTGCAGAGTTAATCTCAACCTTAATAAAGCAAGCCTTACTGTAATTTTCAAATAATTTTTTAATTGATAAGCCCAGACATATTTCGTCTTATTGTTAGCGTGTCCTTAAGTCGTGCACTGTGTCAGTCTAATGTCCAAACCATGACCTTTGACCCACAGTGTGAGGATCATTGGCAGCTCAACACTAGCACTTTGCCATATAGCCAGCGGGGCAGCTGAGGCCTATTACCAGTACGGCCTGCACTGCTGGGACATCGCAGCGGCTGCTGTCATCATCAGGGAGGCGGGTGGCTGTGTCATAGACACCACAGGTTCAGCACCATTTCTCTATTTATGTGCAGATATATTTATGAATGTTTAGAGAAGGCTTTGGGGAAATGTTTAAAGCACCATACTTGGTCAGTATTGCTGTTATTAGATTATAATCTGGAGTGTATTTTATTGATAATCTGGGATTTCAAACAACGAGGACTTTTCTTGGTTTGTTTATACCTTGGTTAGTTGATTTCTGAGTACATTTTCCTTGCTAATGTTGTATTTAAGAAGGTGTTAGGCTACATAAAACTGCATTATTTGAAAATCAAATTGACTAGTATAAACAATTACATAATACTTCATGCATAGTTCATACATTCGGGCTGTAGGATATTCCGTAGCAGATATCAATTCTTGATAAGAATATAGATATCTTTAAAATGTGTCATGGTTAGAGAGAACCTTTAGTTTTAGCAACGGGTCCTTTGTACATTTATAAACAAGACAATATGTTTTTCCTGACACAACCAAAAAAAGTGAGTTGTGCTTGCCCACACAAAAGCACCACAATGCTAGGGGTGCTCTGGGTAGGTTCCAGAGTGTTTCTATGCAGTTGCTAGAATGTTCTGGATGATTATTAAGTGGCTGCTAGGGTGTTTTGGGTGGTTGCTTGCTGGCACAGTAAAAAACCCCAACCCCAAGTATCTATGATATTTTGGTCATTAGATATGGCTCTAGATAAGTCTGTGGGTTTTTACACTCATGTGTTTGTCTGCCAGGGTAAAGTAAAAACACATTTCTTCTCAACAAGCCACATGATTCAGGAGTATCATTCGTGTTCATAGTACAAATCGTGCAGGACAAGTTATGTGCATAATTTTTTCAAACCTCAAAGCAGCTCAGTAGTTCAGTTGGGAGCATTGTGTTAGCAGCGCAAAGGTTGTGAGTTCGATCCCAGGGGACATGTACTGAAAAGTGATATACCTTGTATGCACTTTAAGTCGCTTTGGATTAAAACATCTGCCAAATGCATAAATGTCATTATAAGCAACTGTAATAGTAATGGTTTTTACACAATAACACTAATTACAGTAAAATGTAAGATTCTGTATATGCAAAGTTTTTATACAACTGTAATTTGTTTAGATATTTAAACATATTCACGTTAAATTGTATTACGTTTATTAGCTTTTTATGTTTATTATTTGCCGAATGTTTTTGTAAAGTCTGTCAGTGTACGCTTGTGTTTGTGAAAGAATGCGTGTGTGTTCTGTGGTGGGATGGCATTATGGCACGTCTGTGTGTGGCTACACAAAGAGGCTTTGTCAGGGAGGCCAGTAGGTCGTGATCATGTGATCAGAGATGTGTAGTGGTGGTTAAGGGTCCTGGGAGAAATATCAGTGCCATGTTAAAGCCTTTAGTAAAAAGAGAGTTCATCAAAGAGTTCATCACTGCATTACATTTTCTTTGTTATCTAGTGTTGATTACAGTGGAGTTATTGTAATCATGGCTATACTGTCATCTTACATTTGTGTGACTGCCTTACTGGCTCAAATAAAAGTGTTGTAACTGAAATAGGGTGAAATATCGTGCTGTGACTGAATGGCTGAAGTTTAAAATAATACTTTCTAAATGAGCCATTGGTTCTTTTCAAAAAACCTTCTAATACTCCATTACATATAAGATGGTAAATTTTGCTCAATATTATGTTTGGATTCTATTCAATATTCAGTATTTGTTTGTGCTATGTATATATTGCGTTTTTAATAATACCATTAGCTTAGCAGCATGCTAATGTAAAATTCTGTATTCCATTGTGAGAATGTTTCAAATCAGTCACTTAGGGTTTAAGATGTTTGGAATGCTATATTGGAAGGTATCTTTGTAGGCAGAAACAGTGAGGTCACTTGACGCAGCTCAACAGCTCACTAAAATTCGTTACAAATGGACCATGCTACGTGTAGCTGATATATTTTATTTAATAAACAGAAAGTACAATAAACAGCTCCAGTGAACAAAAAACATGGGTTGTGACTTTAAACCTTAAACAACCTGTGCATCGCCCACAATTTGTATCAAATTAAAAACTAAATAAGACTAGTTCCATTAATAAATGTTAGGTTTAAGGTTAGTGTGTTACATTTTCTATTAGATTAGATTGTGTCAAGTATTAAGGTCAAATCTCTGTCTTTTGCACTGTTGTATGGTGCAAAAGACAGAGGCTGGTGCAGGTATGCATGTGTGTGTGCACAGGTCCTCATTTCTCCCGTTTCTGTCCCAGGGGGTCCACTGGACCTCATGTCCAGGCGTGTGGTGGCTGCTGGGACCCGCGAGATAGCAGACTACATCGTTAAGCAGCTGCAGCCTATAAACTACGGCCGTGATGACGGCGACCCCGAGGACCTTGTCTGAGTGACCTCTGACCCCATCCTAAGCCTTTTACCTCAGAATACAGAATCCTGCCACATTACATCTACAGTGTCCTTTTAATACAATATGCACAGTTTAGTAGCTTTTTATGATTTAACATCATTAAATCATCACTGTTTGTATGCTTTCAGGTCCTAGCTTTTTCAGGGTGTACTCACGCTAGGCACTCTGAACCGCACCCGAGTGCGTTTGACCCCCAAAAGCTGGTTTATTTGACCAGTGTGATTGTTCTGAAGCATGCTCTGGCCCGCTTAAAGAGTAGTGGGGGGGGGCAATCACCCTTGGGCTCGGTACAAAGCAACCATGTCTAGTGTGAGTACACCCTTAATGTAATTTATTGCAATGGTTAATGAAATGTATTGCAATGGTTCGTTCATGACAACAAAAGTGGCAGATTTCATTGTTCAATTTATAATTAAAGTTCAAGTTTCAGATGCCTTGATATAGCAGGACACTGATGATGCCAAATCAGCCAATGGTCCAAACAACTACAACAATTTGATTTCATGCAACAATATGAAAGCAACATGCAGATCAGTGAGAAATCTACAGTGAGAAAGCTACAGATCTATAGGGAATTATTCATTGTAGTTAAAAAATGTAAAGGAGAAATTGCTAAAAATGCCACATGGTCAGTTAAAATCACGGTATTGTAGTGAAATATATGCAGCTAATTAGATCATTACTCAGGAAGTATTTTCTTTCAAATGGAAGTTTCAGTTATATTGCACAAGGTTTCAATATACAAAATTGTTTTCAAAGTGTGCTTTACTTTAGACATACTTTACCTTTAATTAGCTATAAACAGAAAAAATAAAGCTTTGATCATATACTGAAAATGTCTAATTTATCTATTAATATATATAATCAAAAACCCTTAAACAAACCTAAAAACAAAACAAATTGGGAATTTATAATGTTCTTTGTTTTTAAAGGCCTACTTACACTGCAGTTTTAACCTGCATTATACTTTTGTTTTTCTAATACTAGATGATTTAACTCACAACAGCTGTCATAAAAATACAAGGAAATTTGATTATTCTTTACAACTGAAAGTTTCTTTAAAAAAAGCATCTCCTGCTGTGTTAATCTCAATGAAATTCCCTGTGTGTATCAGGGCAACATTCCTCTTGTATACAAAAGCATTAAAAGCATACACATCAAAATGACTCCTGTCCGTAATTATGTTTTGCTTTGTTTTCATTAGTCATTCTATTCCAGTACAATACATAGAGATGTGTTGTCCTTATAGTGTAGTCCATTAAACCTTATACCTTATATAGTGTTAACAGTTAACACTGTCAACGGATCTCTATTACAAATCGACACACAAGACTGCAAATGCATTATACAGCTGAATTTTGGCTAACCTCCTCCTCCCACCTCCTGTCCAGACACTGGTCAGCGGTGTCTAGCTGACTAACACTCCAGGTATCTGTCTAGATCCAGAACCCCTTTTGTTTATAGTATATTTGTCTTGCATACACCGTCAGCAGATGGCGCTGCAGCTGGTTTATTTCTATAAATACAAATAAACAATACATTCTGTCCCCTAAAAACAGCCACAGATTACAGTTTAACTTATCAAGAGATGGCATATTTAGGGTTTGGCATAGTATTACTTTCATTATAAAATTGTCATGAAACATATTACTTTATACTTTTTTTGTAAAAATTTATGGAAATGAAAAATGAAACGTATTTTTATTATTTTAAAGTTAGACCCATTTGATCTGCCTAAAAATTACAGTCATCTATTCTTATCCGAAAACAGAAGTCCTCCAGTTTCATTTTTATACCCTGCGAACAAAGGCTTATTTATTACTCCAGTTATGCCCAGGCCCACATGCTATCAGCTGGAGAGTTGTTTTATATTAAATATTATGGAGATAGTACTCTATAAGTAATATAGCCTACCTGATCCAAAGGAGCGCGCGGTATGCGCCCGGAGGAGGAGCGCTTCCACCCCTTTCTCCTCCTTACAGGGACCAAACACCAGCCCCCCATCTGTGCTTGACTCCTGAATGGTGGAGTCATTTGTCAGTTTTACAGGGTGGTCCTACAGCCTGTTCATTGAGGAGGAGAAAAAAGTGTCCAGATGTGAGTAAGCGCTCAGCTGTAGCTGCGTAATAGTGTGATCAATCTGGTCGAAACACTTTATGCATTTTGCCCGACTTTAACTTGAGTTTGTATCTGACTGGGGATGTGTTGAACCATCCGGTTTGGAGGAAATCTAGCAAACCTGGGAACGAATTAAATTTGCAACTTGTTGCCGTTATGTAGGGCGCCTGGAGCAAACTGTTTACTTTTGGACCAGCACCATGATCTCTCCTGTCAACAGGTAAGAAGAGAAACCCGGCACGCAATCTCTGTGTTTTGGGATGAAACTTCAGTAGGATCTGAGGGGAACTGAAGAACCTGTGATGTCCAAGTAAACCTGTGCAACTTATCTGAAGGATTATCTAAACTTTAAAGTTCCCCGTCATACGCCATATGATACGAACTTTTCCCCAATAAAAGGATCTAAACGGCCTAAAAAGACCATGTCCTCCTTCTACACTCTAGCGAAGGACTGGACCTGAAGAGTGTTAAAAGCAGATTTCTGAATTTAACGTTGTCTGTTAAGTGGATCTAAGTTATCTTGTGATAATGGCCTCGGAGGTGGTGTGCGGACTCATGTTCAGATTGCTACTGCCGGTTTGTCTTGCTGCAGGTAAGTGTTTATTATGAATAAAGCATGAAGTTTAAATGATATAAATAGATATACTTTAACTTTCAACTATATATAAAGCATAATAAAAGTAATTTGTTTTCTGTAAAAATACTGTAATTATTGCATTTATCAATGTAATTTATTTATTTAGTAATAATTTATTTACTTTTCCAAGTAATATATATATAATATTAATTTGATTAGTATGTAGTAGTTGTATGTAGTATGTATTGTAGTTGTTTAAATCTACATTCAATTTGTGATTTTTTTGGAAATACATTTTCCAGTCAGTAGTTTTTTTTTGTAAAATATACATTAAATGCAAGACACTTCACACATGTTTAGATCTTATGTAATGTACACTACTTAACATGGTTAAGTTAAATCCTAAAAGTTCATAAATGTTTAACATTGCACAAAAAGTAGCTGAATGCTCCTTTTATATACATTTGGAGTGATAAATGAGCAGAGTAATCAGGTCTTGAGTTAAGGTCCTGAGGTTAAGTCTTTTAGGGCCAGTCTTGAGAATGATCTGAGACATAGCAGACCAGTAAAATTCTGTTAGCGTTCTTTTAATTAACAGATTCATTTTGTGTTTGACTGATTGATTTATTGATTTATAGTAATATTGCACTCACTGTAAGTCAAAACAAGCTGTCTGGCTAAAGCAAGCATGAGCTACAGTATGCAAGCAATATGAGAGAGATGTACAGCAGAGCACTTCTGTCTATCATCAACGACCAACTCATCCTGCCTCTCCCTTACTGCGCTCTGGTTTTCCCCTCTGCTGTGTAGTTGTCGGTGAGATCAAATGGTGAAATTTTTTATTTACAATCTCAATTGTCACAGAAACACCTTACTTTGGAAACACAAGCTCCTCCATGTCTAGATAGTGATAATTGTCTTTGGAACATCTGCCACAAATGACTCATGCACAATCTGTTAGATTTGTTATTACAGCGAGAGCTTGAATTTCTGAAGGCTCAAGATCTCCACTTTCCCACAGTCCAAACCCATTTTTATAACCCATTCTTTAATAACAGCAAAGACTGTTTGTGATCAAACAGCCAATGGAGTCTCGATCAGAGCAAGTAGAACAGTCCACCTACCCTCTTTTACATAACACAGAAGCTCTGTTCCAAACCCTAGCGTACGGCCTACTTAGACAGTATATTGAGGCATCATAAATATGCTCTCTACATGAAGGTTATTACAAACAGTGAAAAACAAAATTATGTCGGCTTCTGGACGACCTTGTTTGGGTCGCATGCAGGCAGCATGCACACAGGCAGCATCGCTTCGTAGCAATCCCAGAATGCATTTTAACGATGTCAATAGGGAAAAAAATCAAGAATAGTTACAAGAATAAATATACCTTTAATGTATTAAATACTTTTAAGCACACTTTAATTTTATTATGCAATAGTTAGTTACAGCTCTTGAATCTGATTGGACAAAAGGTGTTTAAAGAGTAACGGTAACTGATGCTTTACTAAACAATACCACAACAAAGTTTTTGATTTCCTTAGCAGACAAATCAGTACAAATCAGCACTAACCAATATTTGTTTAGGATATGTATTGTTCATGATTGTTGGAGTGTTGTTAGCTCTTTAGAATTAACCGTGAGTGTTGCCAATCATAAAGGAGTGTCAACTGAGTCACTTATGAGGTCCCATGACAGAAAGGATGCTGCCTTAGAAGGTAGTTGTTTATGCAGTCAGTAGACAGCTCAATAGCTTTTGGAACAGAGCTAGAAAGTTTCTTTCCATCTTTCTTTCATTCTAAAGGTCAAATCAAGTCAAACTGCTCATTGGTGAACTCGCACTATCCTTTTTAAAAATATTATCAGTATAAGGTCAAGCACATAGGCATCACAAACAAATGATTTTGTAAACTTTCGACTTCTACGGTGTCAAGCTCTAGCGTGGGATGGTAACCAAGGAGAGTTTTGTTTTTATTCACAGCAAAATATTTTATTGCTTTGAGAAAATATTTTGTTTGCTTCTAAGCAGGAAGTAAACAGCAATTATTCACTTTTATAGGGCTTTTACATCGTACATAAAGACACAAGTCTCCACAGAACACCAAACTGTTTAATCTCTGTGTGGAGCTAGCGAGAATCTTAAAGCACCCAACCCAAAAACCAAACCTTCTGGAAACAGCATCAGTTTGGGCAAATATTTGCGCCTGCTGCCTTTTGTATGGTTCTCTTCATCTCTTAGACCAGACATTCTACACGCAAGGTCGCAACTGCAGATATCAATCGCATCTGTGGCATTAAACCAGATGTGTCATTATTCAGGTAGCACGCTATAAAAATGTCGACAGTGTAAGAAAATTGAACTGACTGTGTTGCTCCGCTCTGACAGTATTGGGTGTGAAATATCTTTAGCAGCCTGGTGGAAATGTTAAAGCAGTGTATACCTTCATCGTGTTATGAATTGTGTTCTGAAACATTTTGTAAAACAAAAAAGGAAATCAAACTTGGGTATCTTGCAACATTTTTGCCCATGTACGTAAGTGTAACTTGCATACTTGAGCATAAGTTTGGGACTGGTAGGCTATGAGGATGTTTCTATATGAGTTTAAACAAGTCTGAGACTCCCAGTTGGTTCTGGGTTTAAACCATAGGTTTACAGTTGAGCTACACGTAGTGTTTTGTTAGACAGCGTCTTCATCTCATGTCTTTGTAAAGTATTAAAGGCTTTTAATGTAATTCTGAACATTAGGACATTGTAGATATGAACTGACACGTTGCACACAGTCATGGTCTCATTGCTTCGTTTTCCTGTTAATGGCCCACTATGAAGTCGCAGTGAGCTAGTACACTTGACCCAGAATCTGAAGGATTTATTTTGGGGCGTTTGTCTGGTCTTTGTTGGTCTGAAAACAAACCACATTGATTTGGTAAAAGAATTCCATGTACAAAGAACAAAAAATTGAGTTGTAGTCTGAGGCTGACTGATCCCATATTCAACACGTCTGCTGCAGTGTAGTCTAATCTGTCAGTCACAGACCACTAAGGGGCTGTAGTTGTTGATGATGGCCCAGAAAACTTTTTGAGTCATGCTCCATTTAGTCATGGCTTAGTCAGACTCTACGGCTTCACTGGCGCTTTGTTTTGCGTCTTCGAAGCCCTTTGTGTCTGATTCCAGGCAGGGTGCCACCCGAGACAGAGGACAAAAGCTCTCAGGATTAGAGGAACCAGTGGAAGAACTCAAGAAGTCATGAAAAATTCTTGAAATGTCACTGCTAGCATGATTTTTACTGCAAAACAATTGGATTGATTTGAAGCACTGTTGGCACACCATTCCATATTCTACTGAGAAGGTTTAGTTCTGCTTGAGCTAGACCAGACAGCTAAAAATGATGTTAATGTTGTCTTTGAATTTGGGAATTTTTATATGTTATTTTTATATGTTTTGTGGACCATATGTCACAATGTTGTTTAACATTAGATCACATATCAAAGATATTCATGGTATACTTGTGTTTTAAAGCTTCCCACAATGAAGTCATGAATGGATTGCTCACATGGTTGCATTTAATCAGGCTTGGCATCATATATATGTATATATATTTGTCATATTTAATTTCCAAAGAGAGTTGTCATATACTGAACAGTTTGAAATGGTCCAAAGCCAGTTTCATATTAAATACGTTTTGATCACCCCTGTGCACCTTCTGGGTTTGCTTTCTCGTTCTGTGCTACATAGTAGAACTATTCATACCGTTTTATCTGAACCGTTTCCTGTCTCTAATCTGAAAGCTCGCCCTCTGAAATACATTTGACTACCTGAAAGGACTTGTTGTGCACCACCGGCCAACCAAAAACTAACTCAAGAGTTTTCTCACCCCAGCAATTAAGAAGAGGCTGCCCAAAACATTCCCGCTGCACATCACACCTCAGAGTGCTGATGTTTATAAAGAACAAAGAGAACGCCATTGTTGCTTAAGACAAATTCATGCAACTGTTCTCACCAGGGGACTGGTGCTATGGATCTGAGGGTCTTTCGTAATGCAAAGGTTTTGCTGCTTTGTGCAAAACCTGATGATAACATCATCTTCTGTTCTTTTATGGAAGCAGGAAAATCTGACCTGAAAAGAGTTAATATGGTCAATATCACAAATTTGCTTATTTGCTGTTGTGACCTAGAAACTATGCAAAACTTTAATATTTCTTAACATATTTCTTAACAATTTTCTCTTATATGACAAAAACACAACCCAAAAACTGGCTGTTTATTATCAAGTTGATAGTCGATGTGAATTAAATGTACTGCTTTGTATCGGTTTCGACCTAATTTTGGATATTTAAAGGTAAATGTTAATGTTAAAAGTAATGTCCATGATATTTATCTATTTACATATTTACATGCAAATACACAAAACATCTAAACAAAATTTTACAGATACTCTAGAAGCATAAACAACATTTCCTGTAGTTCACCTGGGGGAGATGTCATCCTCTGTGTTCTCTAAGCTCTGCTGGCTGGAGGAGGTTGTACAGCTGACTGGTGCAGCTGGTACCTGCTTTGTTTGTGGGTGGTGTGAAGTGATGGGCAGACGCTGAAGGTTAACAATTCAGCGCTGGTGTAGACCAGGCTGCACTGAATGATGTGCCAAACCTTTGGTTTTCATTTGCAGACTAAACAAACATCCCCGGTGGAACCTTCAATGTTAGTTTGTACACTGCTGTTTGGTAAATGCTGGAGCCTTTTAAATAAAAGATACAGTAGTTTAGAGACCATTGTTGCTAACACAAAAGCATTGTAGCTTTTTGCTTTTGTGTTATTGACTCTTGCGGGATCCTCCATTTTATAGCTCTGAAATTGAGATGTTTGAGTTCGGCAGAGTTTTGTGGCTTTTAGTTTATGTTTGTTACATTTAAGGCCAGCAGTACAAGTGTTAACAGAGGAAAGAAAACTATGAACTAAACAAAAGGTTTATAATAATTACTTTAAGGACAATAATAATTATTTTATTAAACAGTTGCCATTATTTTTGTCTAAACATACAGTATTTCAAAACATTCTTACACCCTGACATCTTTGGCATCAAATCCAAAGCTAAACTGTTTAGTCAGTTACCTTTAAATTGGAGGCTAATTCAGCATCAGAATGTACAGAAATATTCTGTAGTTTCCACAGCGTAGTGTGCACGATTGTTATTATTAGGTCCAAATTAATCAGTTTAACTCTGGTTCTAATCTGCTCACACTCGCATTATGGGTTCTCATAGATGTCATGAGTCAGCCGTTCAATAAGACTTTTGCTCTGAGTCATATTCAGTATGATATTACATTACTAGCATGATCGGTCCTCTGTTGCCAGTCAGTTTGTTACCAGTGAGCAACTGGCAGTGGAAGTGACCGATATGTTATTTGTGGTAACTTAGCAAAGAGAGAATTTAATTTATACTGTAGAAGACTGTCAGATGCAAGTTATTAACACATGATGCCCATTTGAATCAAAACCTTTAATAAAGTTTAAAACACCAGGTCAGACACTGGCAGATAGTTTTATTCAAAGCCACTTGTGTATTAAAGATAAATTGCATCAGTTTGTGTGTTCTCTGGGATTTAAACCCATGACCTTGGCGTTGCTAACACCACACTGTGCCAGTAAACCAGCAGGAACACAATACTATTAGTTTACTTTATGTGTGAAAGCTGTATTGGTCAAGACTCCAAACTTGGAAACATGGCCAGGACTGGTTGTATCTTTAATTTTTGCTGTTGTGTAAACAGGTCTGGAAAAATATATTCAGTTACTGTTGTTAAGAAGTAAATAAGGGTGTGTGTGTGTGTGTGTGTGTGTAAGAGAGAGAGAGAGAGAGAGAAAGACAGAGAAAGGATGTGTGCACAAATGTGTGATAGAGAGAATCAGTAGGAGAACATGGTTCTGATACACGCACATAGTATTTCTGCCTGTGGTTTCTGGTCTTTCAAACTCCCATAAATTCTGCAGCATCAATGAACTGACACATTTATATTTGACATTAATGTTTAGGTCTTAAAAAATTAAAATAAAATTTGGTATTTAAGGTATTTTTAATGTTTTGGGGTATATTTTTGCCAACTTTGGTATAATTTCAATGTCAACATCTGTGTTATTTAGGTTGGGTGTAAAAGTCCTTGCCAGGAACTTTGGGAACTGTAGTTCCAGCAGCTAACCAAATAAAACAACTTTTGCCTTTGTTGCCAAATGTCAAAATGTATTCATTTTTCTCATTCAATATGTTTAACATTAAAAAAATAAAATTTTACGCAATGTCTCTATATGCATTTTAAATGTCCTCCTAATGGATTATTAGGGTATATATATATAATTCCATAGAAGGCACATGTAAAATATCTTAACTTTTTTATCAGTCCATGTCTGACAGTAGCTGTGCTAGAATTCAGGGGCCCAGGACAAAATTATAATGGTGGGCCCCAGCCTTCATAAATGCATTTAGTGGGCCCCTATCAACACAGGGCCTAGGGCAATGATGGCCCTAGCTTGAGATAATGAATAATGTGTAGTAATAATAGTGTACTCTCAAAAGTTGCCAAAATTACCTGGTGTCTTTACAGAGTGAAATGCATTATATCTGAAACAGAACATTAATTTAGCTGTTAGTCATGTATTTTACATAATGCATTATTTATTTATGCATAGTACTGTACTGTAAGAACATACAGAATAAAATATTAAAGTGCATTCAAATGCGTTAGAAAAACCTTTACAAACAAACGAACATCTATACAAGAAAACAGTAAAGCAAGGAAGTGATTGACTTGATATTTGCGTCCCACACAAACTAAACTGACAATAAGATCTAAGAATCACTGTTATACTGGGCATAGCCTGGACCCCATTATCAAATGGTTAGTGGTTTGTCTGCCGTTTTGGATATTTTTATTTCTGGCTTTAAGCTTGGGTGAGTGACTCATTAAATCAAAGATCTTAGTGGCCTGTCTGGCTGCCAGAGAGGTTTGAGATTTTCTCAAACATTATTTAAACACAGAACCCCACAGCACACAAGGGCCAGTGAGGAAGCGCCCAGGCTACTCTGACTCACACATTAACTAAAGGGCACTATTGAGCAACTGAAATGCTACACACGCTCTAAAAAATTGTGAAGATTAAAAATCAGTCTTCTAGCTTTAGAAGTTTTTGTAACACTACATTTGAGCGTATTTGACATCCATAACATTTGATACTCTTTATTTTTGATATTTTTTCCGCAGCTAATTACATAAATTTGGAGCATTTAAAATCAATTGCACATGTTTGTCAAAATGACTCGCTTGAATCTTAGTCACTGCCATATTTAACAAAATTATCTTTTCTATGTTTACTTTAAACCGTAACATGCTATTGACTTGCTCTCTATGCAGTCTTGTGTGCTAGGTCTGTGATACATTAGACATGACAGAAAGAACACTGCACACTACTAAGAATCCCTCTGAATTATTGCTGTTGTCACCTTAATACTTTTTAATAGTATTAAGTTGTTGTCTTTTTATGTTTTGACTTTCTGCCAAATGTTTAAAGAAAGATTAAGCTATCATTAACACTTTGGTTGTTAAAACAAAGCAATTTGTTTAAAAGAATGTACAAAATTTATGTGCCATTTGTTTAAAATTCCAGTAAAACCATGTTTGAATGTGTCCATTGTTTAGACTCGTCTAATGAAATGTGAAAATGTTTAAAGTATTGCCCAATTTAACAGGCAATATTTGTATAAATGAACCTAAGACACAGTTTTGAGTTGCATTTGATAAAATTTTCCTCCTAGCATGATGACGTTCACATTTACGCATTTGGCAAACACTTTTTGCGCATTCAAATGCATTAAAGCTATTTATTTAATTAGTTTGTGTGAGCCAATTTTTTTTACGAATTTGGGCATGGAGAAATGCTGTAGATTATCTTTAATTATTTAAATTTTTTTAAACTTTTCAGCCTTTTCTGATTCTCTCTGTATGACGACTTTAAAGAAAGGGGCAAAACAAGTAGGCCTATATTTTTCATGAATTTCTCTTTAAAGGGTTCCCCTGAGAATTCATTGATTTTGAATTGAATTGATTGTCATGTATTTCATTGTTTTGATACATTAATTAAAAAAATGCCTACATCACATTAATTTAAGGCACTGTGGTTATCTTTTTATGTTCTATCCAAAAGAAATGTTAGCAGTTATTTAAAAACCCCTGCAAACAAGCTGTGTTTTTGAGTAGACTGACAAAAGCAAAGCTATGCTTGTCTTATTAATCGTGGAGAGCTGTGGAATAAATTTGTTTGTAGAAATGCTTTCAAGATAATTATTATTATTATTTACTATGCCGTAGCATTTGTTGTATTTTTGTCAAACAGCCAATACCATTATTTCAATTTGTTTATTCATTCATTCCCAAACAGTCACATTTTAGGAAACAGCTATCATAACAGCTGTAGCACACATGGTGTTCCAAATACAAACATAATACCTTTTAAAAACAGACAGATGTAACATCATTCTATGACAATTATAATCACAGACTTTGAGTTTCACACAACAGTCCTATTCATTGTATTGTTTTACTCCCAGAATCCCCTTGTGAGGTGCTAACCCTGCTTAATCTCAACCCCATGAAGCAGGTGTTAATCTTGTAAAAAGGTGCACCCAAAATATGCCCAACCTCAGATTTCATACAACAGCCATGCTCGTGCTAGATTAAACCTGCATAATGTTTACATGGCTAATGAGTGGCAGTTTTTGCAGCACGGCAAGGAAAATAAACCATAGTTAATTTTGGGGTATTTGTGATGGCTAGCAGCCCATCGGTTTCACACTAAACACTTACTGTGTCCCATAGGCACAGATGATTTAGGGGTTTGCGCTATGCTAGCACCTCGAGCCGATGCCAATATGCAGTTGCCATCTGGGAAGTGTTAATGGACAGCTAATCCTGCTAATACCACAAACGCATTCTTTTCCGAGACTTGGCAAAATAATCCTATTCAAAATTCTCGCAATGACACATAAGAACAATGGCTGTTTATTCAGACACAACTTTGAAAACTAAAACTGACTAAATATTTTTGCTCAAATTCCCCCACCCCTAAATCACAAGAAACATGTAGAGGAGATGTTAGCAAAACTTGCCAAACCAAATCTGACTCTATCTAGGGTTATTTATGCAAACGACCTTATGCTTATGTTCAGAAACTGACTTTAAATTATGCTTAATTAATGTATAAAAATGATTGGGGTCGATTATAACTGTCAAACGTACCTTAAAATTATCATTCACCCTCAAAATAGTGTTGAGTCTTTTCCTTTTTTGATGCTGGAGTTAATGTTTTTCTTGCGGTCAGGTTTAGTCCACAAGGGGATATACTTTAGAGGTGGCTGCCCTTTACAGTTAAAACATGTTTGATTTTCAGATTTGGAAAAGTCAGGATGTGGCTTCAAATGAGACAAACCAAAGCAAATTCCCCTTCCCTAACTCTTTTTTCACAATTAACATTGCACATTTTGTCAGGAAAAACGAGGCCCATGTCTTAATCCTTGAAGAAACTCTGTGTTTCACAACACACACAATGTCTATAATGTGTGTTTTTTGCAGCCGTAGTCACAGGAAATGCCGCCATGGACGTTTTGGTTAGATAGTACATGAATGGCCTCACAGGCGTTAATAAGTTTAATTTAATTAAGACTAATTTAGTGTTTCTACAGGCTATCTCTAAACGATTAATAAGACAAACATAGGTTTGGCTCTGTCAGTCTACTTCAAAACAACACTTGTTTGCAGTGCATTCTAAACTGACTAACTGTTTCCCAGTACTGTAAATTAACTTTAATATAAAGTTTAATCCTTTCACATAGTCGTAAACTGAATTTTAATAACGTCTGACAGAAAAAGTCTCTCATGAGATGTCAAGCTGGCTGACCTGGCAAACTCAGAAAAGCATGAAACAGCCATGTCTTATATGGCAGATGTAAACATTTACTTTGATTTCCTTTTTCATGCAGTGTGTAACTATTATGAATAGTCATAACACCTTTAATAGGCACAGTGTTCAGTGAAATGAAGGTTACAGGGGCAAATAGGTTTGTTCACCGTAACATAAACCAATGTGACAGCATATGGTCCATTCAGGAGAATTGAAGCGAGTTTTATTTGTTAGAACAGTGAGATTGACTTTCTGATAATATTGGATCTGGTAAATAACAGGATCTGGTAAATAACAGGTTTGTTGTACATGGAGTCTGTAATTTGATGTAGACTTTATTATACCTGGTTGGAGTATTTTTTTCTGTTGAAGGTCAAAAGGCCAAAAAGTATATGAAAATATATGAATGCAGTTGTGTTAGATAACAAAATATCAAACTAAATAACCAAGACCTCTCCAAACTATCTTAACTTTTTTTGAGCAATTTTAAATGGATAGTTCTGATCCCTGCTGATTGGTCAATATGTCAGTAATCAACTGTGACTGTAATCACAATACACAACAACTTAATTAACCAATTGGTCCCAATGGGATTTTTAGTGGATTTAAGAAGTCAGTTCTGCTCAAGTTCACATAGGGATCCAGCAGAGTAACTACAGGTGTAGTTTTGCATTGCTGTTTTGTTATTTTACGCAGTCACCTTTATGCATTTTTGCTTTCAATTTTACATTATGAAATACGCCAAATATATGTCCATGTTTGATCAACCACAAATTAATACTTTTAATAGAACCCTAAACATATAACATAAGTGTTCATGATTTACATTCATTTGTTTCAGCCTCAGGGGTGTTTAAATGTACGGCACTCCAATATTTCACTCACCTAAAGAGTATGGAGCAGCCAATTCACTTAAAATTAAAATCAAATGACATATGATAAAACATTTTCATCTGACTGTAGAATGAAAGACCTGCAGGTATATGTTTGTGGAGATAATTGATTGATGGGTGCCTGGGATAAATGCCAGACTAAAATTGCATCAATCAGGATTATATTAACATGATCCATGCATTTTTTTGGCGCAGACAATGACAGAGAAAGGTATTCTGCTCGGACGTTGCTGAAAGGATGTGTATCTGTAGGAATATAGAGTGTAACACTTTGGTCTATAGAGCTGGTATAGCCTTTTTGCATTCACTTGCACTCAAACACCCTGAGAGAGTTTTGCCATACTCTCTATTCCTAGTATCTCAGTCCTTTAATGTATGAATTGCGATCCCTCTAATTAAAGACTTCACTGTAACAAGTGTATGATTTACAGTGCTGTTAGTGCAGTCAGAGTCTGGAGTAACATAAACATGCTCATCCTCTATTTTCCATCTCTCATTTGTTTTTCTGGTTGTTAATTCCACAGCATGTCTGTTCCGGTACAACTGGCTTTCTTTTGTCTACCTCATCTACCTTTTACTCATCCCACTGTTTGCAGAGCCGACAAAGGCAACAATGCAAGGTGAGTCTCTTATGTCTCCATATATTCCCCCATAAGATTCCCATGTTCACACATCTGTGAGGTTTTGACACTCTTCAGATTTTACCTAAAGCAAAATATTTCCCATGTAATGACTTGCATTCCACCTTTATATAAACTGCACTGGAAATGTTCGTGATGTGGGTAATTTGTTACCAAATAGAATAGCAAAAATCGTTTCCCAAGCAGTTTTAAAGTCTCCATTCCCATCTTACATTGTTTATAATTGCACCCTAACCTTATGCCATTGGTTAAGCTGATATACTAAACCAGCAACAAACAAAGCTACATGCTTACCTCTTCCTACCTTTTTATAGTCTAAAGAACCTTTTTCAATTGCAAAGAACCTTTTGTGAAACAGAAAGGTTCGGTATGTGTTAAAGGTTCTTTATGGAACCATACAGACAAAATGTACAGCTTTCCTGTAGCTCAGTGGTTAGAGCATGGCGTTAACAACGCCAAGGTCATGGGTTCGATCCCAGGGATTGCACATACTCAATGTATAGTGATCAATGTGTAGTATAATGCAATGTAAGTCACTTTGGATAAAAGCGTCTGCCAAATGCTTAAATGTAAATGGTTCATCTATGGCATTGTGAAGCACCTTTTGTTTGTGTTTTTTTAAAAGTGTTTATTTCTATAAATAATAACATGTGTATTTTTTTGTGCAAAAAAATGTATTTACTTTATCTGAGTAGGGTACATCTGAACTTTCAGAGGTTTCCCATCTCAGGCCCAAGGAATTAAGGCAGCAACTACAGTAGACATATGGGGACCACAAAGGGGGATGTAATCTATAGACTTACCCTCATTTTTCAGTATTTGTATTCCCGGACAATCGAACACATGGCCTTGATACTGCTTGCGCCATGCTTTAATAGTTGCAGAAAATAGTGACCCCCACTGTACATTAGACTGGAACAGGAGAAAGTATTTTAAAATGACAAACATTAAGTTGAAAGTGACATTTAACATCACTGATGTAGATATCACAGAAGAATCTTAAGAGATCACAGTGATGAGTTACAGCAACAAGGCTTTAAAATGTGTGTCATGAGTAATATATGAAGTGTTTGAAAGGAAGTGACACGGTCATGACATCTGCGTGTCATTGTTACATGGTCATGACCTGAAACAAATCCTCCCATGTCAGAAGTATCCAAGATCTTCATTATTAACTTCTTAAATCAAGATTCATTGTTTCTTGTCTCTTGTTCATTGTATTGCTATTATAAAACATTTGTGGTACTCAAGTTCAGCCTAAAAACATTTAATTTTGAAAGTATGTTTTTATATGTTTTACAGGGGGATTGCAATGTACAAGGTCTAACTATGGTGTTGTATTACTTTTTATTGTTCTTTGTATTTCTTCTGAGATGTAGTGGAGTTTCTCGGCTACTGGTTACCAGTGTCAGCCTCACCAAGGGGTTTAGGGGGGTGTAGAGAGTGGGAGAAGGTGGAATGCAGTCTGTTCTCCTTTCCCAGCATTTCACAATGTGTCATCAGTTCACAAGTTCAGCTATTACCTCATCACAGTCACCATATTAGTTTGTAGCTTGACAAGCCGGCTGTGAACTACAGAAACTGTGAGCCAAACAAGAGGTGAATTCTGCATATTATTTACCGCATAAGACCCTCCAGCTGAGACATAAGACCCCTCAGCAGTCAATTTGTGGCACATCACAATCACAAATGACAACTTTTATTATCTATATTTCTCCTAGACCGCAATGAGATTAAATGAAGAACAGAAATCTCCTGGTTCTGAGAGTGTATTCCTAGAAACATACCCTGTAATATCTCATGATTTTCAGGAGACATCTCTAAAATGTTATAAACTGTGCTCAGATTTTCCAAGAAAGGAACATCTGAGACTGAACATGTGATACCCAAATAAAACAGAGCTCCGTTAAAGACCACATCAATAAAACTAGAATTGTGTGGCTCTTAGTCCATGTCTATGTAAGCTTTAATAGTAATTCTAATTCTCTCTAAACACTTTACACCCTTAAAATGACCTTGTCTATTAATAAGAAATCTTGTGCTTGTCATATCTAATAAACTGCTCTCTAATGAGAATATTGCCTCCCTCTTGTACCAATACTGTAATACAGAAAATTAGAATTTTTGAGTCAATGTGCTCAAATGTTTCCTATCCCAGACAGACAAGACGGAATCCATGTATTTGATGTTGAAAGACATGCAGTCTTTTACAATCATAACATGATTCAAACTGAGTTTACACTAATCTCAGCAATAGTCTCAATGAGACCATAGATGGCTCACATACATGACAACCTAAGATTTACCCTTCAGTTCATGAAGAGATGTAAACATTGAAAATGTGCTCCCACAAAGCCCTGCTTTTGGCCAAATCCTCTTTGAGCATGTCATGCTGGGTGAGTTGTCCACTTAAATCAGGGAATGAGGTCATGTCTGATCGCTTTAACCTACATAAATGAGCCAATAACAAATGCTGACTTATGGACTGGTGATAATACTATGGTATTATCTATTTAAAATACAGATGTTTTTCTGTTGTCTGTTTTTCTGTCATCAGAGGAGATTCATTTTGACATGTCCTTACAAACTCTGGAGACTGATGCATGATGTTTGTTTATACAGAGGGATGGGCTAAAGAACCACCAGAAGAGCGTTTCTAGACTCTTCTTCCTTTGACACCCGTGTTTGAGGCTTGCACAGGCATGCAGTAGGTGCTCGTCTGCTGTGTCTGTCTAAAGTAAGAGATTCCAGCCCTAGGCAGTGAAATTTAACAGCTGTAACTGAGTAAAGCTGATACGAGCTCTCAACTCTAAACCTAAGGGCAAGCTGACCCGTATGTTTTTAACAGACTCCTTTATTTCTTTATTAGTGCCGCTTGTTGAGGCAGGTATGGCTATTGATACTGCTCGTACTTCGTATTCTTTCATCAAATTGTGTGGGGATTCTTTTTGAGGAAACCTTTCAGATTTGCATTAAAGAAAAGAACTGGGCCGTATATAGTGACCAAAATATCATGGAGTCTTGAGGGTGGGATCTTTTGTGTTAGCTGACTGCCCACGGCCGGTCAGATCACCCGCTTCATTCCACTGCTTATCTCCGGCATGTGACATCAAAGTGATGCTCTTTTGGATATCCACAAGAATTTATTAGCTTGTTGTTTTATGTTAGAATTGTTTATTATCATGCAGATGTGACTGAACAAATATTGTCTTTTAATTACTTTGCATAACTTTTGTAGCAATGCATATTTACATCTGATAACATGATATGCAGATACTCATGAAATGTCTGTGGCACTGCTAAAATAAATGTAACCCCCCTAAAATGTAATCACATTTTATTACATTTATTACTGATAAAGAAAATTAAGTTTAAAAATGTATAAAATAAATAACAGAAAATGTAAAACAACTGAAGTTAATTTATTAGAAGCAAAGATGTTTATAACATAGAATGATGAAACCATTTTTATCATGTGTGTTGGTAGCTTATCTATCACACACTTAAAAATGTCAGAAATGTGTATTAGATATGTAGACAAGTGTCTACAAGTGTCTTATTATCTGGAATATCACCCACACCTAATTTCACAGCTTGCAAACTCAAGTGTCTCATTGGTTCAAGAAGTCATATGCGAGATACCTTCAACCTGAATGTAGTGGAGTTTAGACTCATGCTGGTATGTGTAAGTAAAGAGCTCTTGCAGTACAGCTGTTTGTTTTGTTTAGATCCTCCACATGAGAGGTGAGTCAGACCCTGCAAATGCACCTCAGTTGGCCCCTGCATCATCAGAGCCAGATGTGGCCTATTAATTACATTGCCTTTACTTCTCTTTATGTGCGAGGTAACAATATGAAATTGGGTGGATTACAGCTGACAATTACCAAGAGAGAAATGAAACTGAAGCAGATTTTAAAATAACTGACAGCTTCTTTAGCAAAAGTCAGACACTTTATTATAGCTCACAAATATTCTACTCCTCCTGATCCACATTATAATATTCAGGTCATGTTGGGATCTTGGAAAGTGGGTCATAAAGCAAGAGGAATATTCAGAAAGACAGAGGAAAAAATATGAAATCTGTCAAGCTTTTATTGTGAGAGACACATTTTGAAGTAATGAGAAACTTGTCATTCTGCCGATCCCCAGAAAAATAGAAATATAAGTTACGCACCGCCGAACAAAGTACAAACAGACAATCTGTTCTCATGACAGGATGCAGGAGGCAGGATGGTTTCCTGAGGAAACACAACTGAATGGAGAGGTCGTCAGAGGAGGACCCCGACCCTCACGGCCCTCCATAGCTTGGCCTTACCTCGCTTCCTCAGGAAGTTGTGTGGTTGATGAGTCACAGGTCCTTACAGGGGGCAGTCATCTTCATTTATTTATTTATTTATTATAGGAACACTAAATACCAGTGACAATTAGCAGTTGGAATTTGAGTAGTTGTTAATATACTTAAATACAGATATTCCTTTACAAACTTAGATGCACTGGATAAAAAAAAGAACATTTTTTGGAAGCTAAGGAATGTTTGGTATTCACTCTATATCAGCTACAAGTTTTTCTCCAGGCACTTTAAAGACTCCTGCTAATTTTGGCTTTGTGAACACATTTGTTCATTGGTGTTTTAACATTTTATTTGAAAAGGTTACTGCTGTACTGGAGAATAATTTATTAAGGCACACAAACAATAATTTCCTGCGAATGACCTTCAGCAGCTCAAATCTGAGGAAACCTCAAGACTGTTAATAAAAACTATAGTTTGCCATATAAAACCTCTGTATACAAAGTGCAAGTCTGGATTATCATACTAAAATAAAATAATAACTAAAATAATGTATGTGAATGAGTGAATGAACACAGACTGCTTCTGTGACTGCAGCTGTTTTTGTGCTGTGGATGATATATCACACAATGTACTGACATGTCCAGTAGATTTCTAGTTTGTTTTCATGTAAGTCCCACAGTTTTGCAAACCTTTCACCTGGCCAAAAATAAAGCAGTAATACATTGTTGTAAAAGAGTGCTTGATAAGTTCATGGCATCAAACCAGAGTGTAAATAAAGCTGAAGCACTGGCAGTGTAATATATCCAGTGATTTAACAGAGAGGTATTTATATAAGTATTCACTCCAATTGTAATGACTACTGCAGAAAACAGAGGCTGTATTTTATACAGCGTGGATCCATTTTACATCCCATGCAACTTATTTTACTTTTCTTTCTGTCCTTTATTTGGTAAACTTTTGTTTATTTCTGTTTGAAATTTGTTTAGCAGAATTTATTATGGATTCCACAAATACAGGTTGTGATCTTATTATGTACGTCAGCAAGAGTAGGTCAGACTGGAGTTTTGTTCATTTTTCTAGTATGAATCAGAAGTTATGATTCAGTTTCTTGATATGTAAACTTGGAAACCAGATGCTCAGCTAAACACTAACTGATGTGTCCCGGAGCATCTATTTAAACATGTTGGTTTTAAAT
Source organism: Botia almorhae (assembly GCA_036877575.1). Lineage (NCBI taxonomy): Eukaryota > Metazoa > Chordata > Actinopteri > Cypriniformes > Botiidae > Botia > Botia almorhae. Next base: position 20,403 of record JAZGTJ010001632.1, on the reverse strand, counting down.
GACTAGTATAGAATACATTTCTTATGTCTGTCTGGCAGATTATTCAGTTACATTTATAATTATTTTGTTTGTTTATGTTTTTCCCTGATTTATAAAGATGTTGTATTGTACATATAAGACATTAAAAGTAAAGTGGGAGTTAACTAGATTTCTTCTAAAATAGATTTCTTCTGTCCACCTTAATATGGAAAGACAAATTACAAGTAATTCATTGGTAACAGGGCTGCATAATATATTAAACAATTGCAGATGTGGATATTGCAATATGCATTTCGCAATGGTTTGCAATAACTGAATGATCACTTTAATAAGTTATGTATAATGAGTTTTACTGTTTTTTACAGGTCAGTTTTTTTATTTAGTAGAATTTTAATTGATTTCACAAATTTAAAGCACTATACAACATTGTTTGGCATGCAGCCCTGATTGGTAGGCTGATTTATATCTCTGTTTCAACATCGCCAAGGGCCGTTTGAATAAACAATCTATCTCCACATTTTGTTTCACATTTCCCAATTTGTCAGACAGTACGGGTAGGATGATAAAACTCCAAAATGAGACACCAGCACAAGAGATCGGGTTCGAGCAATGGTCAGAGGCAGACATGGATTGTTTGACCCTTAGCCCTCTCAAACAGTGAAGATGTGCCTTAGGTTTTCACCCCATTACTAGCCTGGCTAGCGCTCCCCAGCCCATCTTGTTGGCTCCTGAGGGTGATCAGACTCGGCTATGCAACTCAGCTCATCAGGCGCCCATCCAGGTTCAGAGGCATCCTCTCTACTTCAGTAGTGGACAGCGATGCTTCGGTCCTGCAAGCGGAGATTGCGGTCCTCTTGTTGAAGGACACAATAGAGTCCCTCCAGCCGAGTTGAAGTCTGGGTTTTGCGGCCTGTACTTCATTGTGCCCAAAAAAGGAGGTGGGCTGTGGCCAATCTTGGACCTGCGTGTCTTGAATCGGTCCCTGCACAAGCTACCCTTTAAGATGCTCACGCAGAAACGCATTCTCACATGCATTTTCCCCAATAATTGGTTCGCAGCGATTGACCTAAAGGACACGTACTTCCACGCCTCGACACAGGCCATTCCTACGGTTTCAGGCATACCATTACAAGGTCCTCCCCCTGTCTCCTCGTGTCTTTACCAAAGTCGCGGAGGCTGCCCTTGCCCTCTCCACGTAGGTTACGGAGGCAGGGAAGCCGTTGTACAGAGGCACGCCTCACCTGGCTGTACTTGCATTCCTAGCCCGTTACATGGGTCGGCTTGTGGCATTTTCCACAGGGACACCATACGTCAGTTTGTTGACGTAATGTCGAACATGACTGACTGAAAGGAAACGTCTTGGTTATGTATGTAACCCTCATTCCCTGAAGGAGGGAACAGAGACGTTTCGCCCCCTTGCCGCACTTGAATTTTATTTTTATTTTTAACCGATTGGTCACTGCCTGTGTGCAAAATGAATCAAAATGAATATTTTCTTCAACTTTTACAAGCACATCTTAAAGGTCTTAAAGTTAGTAGACGTGTTTTGATTTAACACTTTACATTCTCACAAAAAAGTAGATCAAAATGTTGAACACAAAGATTAGTGCTAGGATATTTTATGGCCACAGACTATAAATCCAAAGTCTGCCTGAGGACCACTCATCTGTCTGCTTAGCACATTAGCACGTTCGATTCACTTCAAGAATTTCCTTGAATTTAACTCTGGCCATCTCATGTGATAATTTATGAGTCTTCGGTCTTTAAAGTCATTGTGAGGGTGTTTTGTGCGACAGCTTGTTAGCCTTAGGAACATAACCGTGGCAGATGAATGGAAGTGCTGGCTCAGAGTGTTTACAGGTCTGTTAGCCTGCACTGTGTCTGTGCTATGACAGCTCATTTTGCCCTGTTATACTTGAACTCTGACTGTCATGCTTAGTGAAATCTTTTGAATAAACTAAATTATATTTATCTCTATTAATTTACTCCAACATTTGCTGAAGTTCTCTCAAAGTTATACACACACACACACAATATATATATATATATATATATATATATAAACATATTATATATATCAGAAACGTTATTCTTAAAAAAGTTCTTAAAAAATAAGGAAAATTAAAATGTTGGCATGTTCTTATAACCAAGCATTAACGTTAATACAACATTTAAAACACTGGACATTTTGAACGTTCCATGAACATTTAAAATAACATTTTCAACATCTTAGATAAATGTTCTTACAACCTAAAACTGTTAGCTGGTATTGCGTAAACTTTGCTGTTTTGCTCCATTGCAATAGAGGGTTTTTTAATAAATTGCTGGCTCAGCATAAAACACATTAAGTAGATTAGTGTGCATATTATCATGTTAATAACCTATTTTGGTTTCTTTACGGAGTGTTTTTCATTTTACTAAGCCTTTTTAAAATGTTCTAGTTCTAGGATGAGGAAGTTTTCAGCCATAGTAATATTTTCTGACGTGAAAACATTGAAAACATTGCATTATGGTGAGCTATAAAAACAGTGCGTGTAAAAGAAGTGATACATAATATTTCATAAAAATCCACAGGGAATGAAATGATCCCCTCTCATTACGTCTGATATTTTCAGTAAGACTATAAACTGTGCTCTTGTGAATTTAAGAGGTCTGCATTTAATCAAAAGTGACGTGTGCGCTTATTCTGACACACATTTGACTGTGACTGTTTCAGACACGCTAATGTTGCGCACACAATTTTCTGAAACGTTTTAGACCTCGTTTATACCTCAATCATTTGCACAACCACCTTTTTCCACCAAATATCCACCAAGACAATATTTGTTCGCAAGTCTGCTACCAAATTCATTTTTTATTAGCATTCACCTGATGCTAAACATGTCTGCTGGTAAAATGTAGATGATTTACATTTTTCGCAAAAGTTACAATGCTGGCTAGACCTCATATGTACTATGGGTAAAATTGTATTAATATAATTTATTGTAAACACTAGACCTTTCTCAGCTGTTCATTTATGATTTAATCTGTCTGTCACTGGCAATTAAATTAACCATTTATTGGTTTGTAAATGATGTAATTTCCCATTTGGACTGGGTGGACTGTGAATGTTCTCTAATATCTTTAAATATGTTTGATGGTACTGTATCTATAGGATTGTGCCCGTCCCAGCTTCACTACGTTAACATGCTCCTTAAGTAGATCACCTTCCAGCGTGCACCTCCGACTCCTTCCAGCGTGCACCTCCGACTTCTTCCCCTTTAAATCTTAAAAATGTTTATGTAGCATTAGAAACTAAATCAAAAAGCCTTTGAACCTCTTTATGGCCTATAACTTGCTTTACTCACAGCGTTGTTACATTTGGACGTTCTGAATGCGGCCGTGAACTCACACTGCGTCCAGTGATCCTAAATGATGAAGAGCCCAAACACACACGCCAAAAATATCAACAGTTAATGAATGCTAAGAGAGAGAAAGCAAGGGAGAGAGAAGGAGACAGCGAGAGGGGGAGAGAGAGACCTGTATTACAATTGTGAATTTCCGGTAATAGCAGGAGATTACAGCAGCTCTTTCCTATTAGAGCAGAAAGAAGGGTTAAAATAAGTGAACTTTTACCCTGACACATGGAATGCTTGAATTCTCTACAGTGTCACTACTGGACTTAGCTGAACTAGAACCGTTAAAATCTGGAATATTACAAGTCATTGAGTTTTCACTGCTCTGTAACATTTATACAGTTTTTTTTTATTCACTATTTATTATAAGCAGGCCTACATGGATTTTGCACCCATGGAATCCCTGCACATATTTCTGACAGGTTTCTGAGGAATTTGAAGACATGTCTTATATGTACCTGTTGTAGATTACAGCGTATAATAATGTTCCTCATTTATTTTAAAGTTTTATTCTGTAATTCTAAAACCAAATTTTCTTCTGCAGGTCACACAGGGCGTTTGCTGAAATCCCTGTGTTTCACCAGTATGACCTTTCTACTGTTGCATATCATCTATCAAATCACAATCAACAGTCTGGTAGCGGGGGAAAACATCGAGCCCAACTTCAACTGTAAGTACCAACTGCTTTTATATAGAGCCAGACACAGGACAGAAAAATCCTAAAAGAAAACTCATTTATTTTCCCATTTGCTTCTGCAGCAATGTGATTAAATTAAGAGACAAAGGTATCTTAGATACGCTATGCATATATTAATTGTATAAATCTAAGTCATACTGTGGGTCAACCATAGTTTAAATTTTGTCTATTTCTCCTCAAATTTCAGAAAAGTCATTTGAGGCAAAGTTTTACTTAAAATATATCTGAGTAGTCAATTAAACTAATAGTTCATCCAAAGATTACAATTCTTATACCATTTACTCACCCTCATGTCATTCCAAATCTGTATGACTCTTTTTGCTTCAGAGTAACACAAAGATATTTTGAAATAAATTGGTAACCAAACAACTTCCAATTTACTTCCAGTTTACAAACACAAAACAACTGAGACATTTCCCAGAATATCTTAGTTTGTGTTCCACGATGAAAAAAAATATATTTGGGATGACATGAGGGTGAGTAAATGATGGAATAATTTTCACTTTCAGCTGAGCTATCCCTTTAAGTCTCCAGAGCTATATAAGAGCAAATCCTCTGAGAAATACTTATATTTTTATTTGCTTCAGACCAATACATTAGAGTCATTCAAATAAAAGAATTAGCTAACAAAATAACCACACAAATAAAAACCAGGCTTCCAGCACTTCAGGGTAGATTTTCACCCTGGACTGTAATAATACAGTGTTTGTGCCCAAAAAGAAAATAAAGAACTCTTTGTTTGTCAACACTTGCTTAGAGTTCACTATTGTCTATATAACATCTAAACATTCCTAATTGTGTTCACCACAGTGTTGAAGAGGTGGGAGTCAGGGCAGAGGTCAGGTGGTAGAGGGAAGCTATTCTATTGGCTAATGTACAAAAGTCCAAACACTGTCATTGAGCTTTCAACAAATCATTTGCCTGTTCTGTCATTGTCCATGTGTGACAATATTTGCTCTTATTATATTTGTTTTATTGGTTTATCTGTAGGGGGTGACTAGTGTGAGCAGCCAGTTTTTGAATAGGTAAAAATTGTTTAAAAAAATTAAAACTGTGCTACAGTTTCAAGTTTATTGGTTGAAATCTAACCCAGTCATATTCACGTTATGACTAATTAAAATTATAAATCAAAATAAATCAAACTACCCAGTGCTACCAAGAAACAAACCATGAAACACCACCCTAGGTTAGTAAGTCAGTCAGATAGCAACACTGGTAAGTCAGTTAGCTAGCTGGTAAGTCAGTTAGCAACACTGCTATTAGATAAAGGGTTAAAATCTTCATTTGCACATGACAGATTAGTTGCAGATGAGGAAAATAAAAATGGTCTCTTGTCGCCAAATTTATTAGCCATTTAAAACACAGAAATTAAAAACTTAAAAAAGTGTGCGTACAAATGTTCGAAACTTTGGGTGAGGGTATAAACATTCTAATGGCTTTTTCAAATAAATCTTAATGTGAGCACAGAAAATGGCATACAAAGTCACCTATGCCTATTTTGTGCCTTTTGAGGCTGCTGAGCTGGACAAAGGTGACCTAAGGTCAAACTACACGCCTGGATCATGTTACCCCGACACAAACGCTCAAACAGAACCCCTGACCGTAACTGGGCCTCAGCCCAAGCAGACCTGCACACAACTGGCATGCAGCGCTAGCCACTTTCTCCAAGCGTAAAAGCCACAACATCTGCACTCAAGATGGAGATAAACGTATTATGAACAGTGAAGGACCCATGACAGAACTGCACTCAAACATGTGCTCTGGACGTGTGGTTGTCTTCCTTTGTTTTTTTTTTGCGATCAAAAAAGCTATTCTGGAGGATATTGATATACTAAAGTTTGTTCAAAAACTCTTTTAGTAAAGTCACTAAGGTAAAGAAGGAATTTACTAAGGTTAATATTGTAACTACCTTACCTCTGATAAGCATGTAATTGTCAATTTTAATTAAACACATAGAGAGCAATATGTGGTCATGAAATTTATTAAATGCTTTAATGCTTTAATTATTAAAAGCTATAAACCGCAAGAGACTTAACTGACTTGGCATTTTTAGGCATGATGCTAAAGAGTGCAAAATATGATAAAAAATCCCCAAGAAACAGTTTGAGGTGAAGGTTTAAGAAACAGTTAAAGGTGAAGTGTATCATTTCTGCACCACTAGATTTATTTTTAATAAATTGACTGTCATTTATCATACCTACCAAAAGCCTTTTATTTGATCTCTCCCAGCCTATTTAAAGGATTGAGGGTAAGAGGAATCGAATGGCTTTTTTGTTCGGGTGAGCACATTTTAATGGAAACCCTTCTAGCTTACAAGTGCCAAAACAACAGATGGCATATGAAACAGCCCTAAGCCAAACACAAAGATAGTAGCTTTTTGTGAGATTTTTATTCCCCAGTACATGGGTCCATGAACATGACTAAATAATTATGCCATGTATAATGCAACCTTTCATAGGCTTTTCTGTAGTTACCTCATGAAAATGTATCATTACCCAATAATTTGATATGAAATCTTTGGTTAAAAGGATTTATATGTGATGCAAGGAACTACAAAGTGAACAGTGGCTAAGCATTAAAAAAAAGGAAACCAATCATGATTCTGTTGGAAAAATGTGGTGTCAAGGTGAATCTAATGTACATGAGTCAAGATATTATAGATGTATATTAAAGGACCAAGGTATTACTATCTGATATTACTATCTCACAGGTTTGTGTGTGTGTGAGTGAAAGAGAGAGAGCGATTTGTATGACATTGCATTGGTAACAAGGAAATTAAACCAAAAAAATAAGCATGAATTTTATATTTTTTGCATATTTCAAATGGTAAATCTAACTTGAACCACATACCTGTACTTCATGTTCAAAGCACATTGAAATCACACTGAAATGACTTCATTGAAATAAAGCCACAGGATTTTACATTACAGTTTCATCTCTGGAGGCCGAGCTGTTTAATATCAGACGAATATAAAGTTAAAACTTGTGGCAAAAGCTCCAGCAAAAAAACCTCTGAGCACATATACTTTGAGTATTTTCTTTACAGCACTGTAGTGAGGACCAGCTACTATTGCAAGTTTTACTCCAGCATTTCTTTTGTTGCTAAATCTTTGCATAGCAGTTTCTAACGTCATGTATGCATAGCTTTACTGTACTTGTTGCATGTATTGCAGAGAGCCAATTTTTCCCTTCTAAAGTCAAATGGTATGATCTTTCTCCATAAGTATTACACTATTTAAAAACATTCTTCATATTTATAATACCTTTTCACTGTTGTAAGGTCATTTCCCAGCAGTAACCTAAAGCAACGTCCCTTTACTCTTTCTTTAGATAGAGTTGAAAGTGTCAATTTGTTAGTATACATTTGTTAATTAAAACAGCATAGTTACAATGTCTTAAAACTATTGCTAGGCATTAGCACTTTAGGAATTTCATGCATAAACAAGAAGGACTTGCACATTATGCATTTGTCTGCGGTCAGCAAGATCATGTCCGACCCATAGCTTTTAAAATATGCATTGTTTTGTAACACCTGGTTTGAGATCAGCTTTTCACCCTTTAGACCTTATTGCATTTGCTTCATAATGTATTAGAACTGATCAGTAGCAGTGGGTTAAGAATCTTTCTGTTCCCACCAGCCCATGGCAGACAGGAAGTGGCAGCTTTACACGCAAATTTGAAAACACCTGGTGTTCATATTGTACACGTTGTACATACATGTGTACATGTTGGGTAATCCACAGTAAAAAACATATTACTTTTTAATTCCTGAAATTACCGTAATCATAATCCACATGTGCAGTAATTAGTGGTTGCTAAAGCAACCTAACAACCAATCAGAACACCCTGGCAACCATCTGGCAATACAGTACAGTATCTCCACAAGAATTGACTTAAACACAGTAAAATAAAAATTTCTCTGTTTCTGATGATTAATTACTGGCATGTTTACACTGTGCCTCTGTGTGCTGCAGTAAACCTGGCCTATGCCAAAAATACATCTCTTTCCTAATAAATCTAAGCGAGTAAAAGACATTTGCTGTCGGCTCGCAATCCTCAATGGTCTAATGTCAGCTAGGCAGAGAAACAAGAAATCTTTTTGAGACATATTTAAGGATGACTGTGTATCAAGACTGTGATAAATGGTGTCACTGGCTCAAAAAGTCCAAAATCCTACTTTGCAAAAGCCGCCAGTTTCTCAACGTGCCAGACTTTGGTCCAAACGTGAACAATGGCACTGGTTTATTTATATAGGTAGCAAATTTTTGACTCAAAAATAGAAAATAATCGCTGAAAAGTTCCCTGTAAAGGGAAAAGGCCAGGCTGTGATTAGCTGTTAGCTAATTGTTGTGTTCCTTAATATAATTAAATCAGTCAGTAGTGTGTTCCATACTTAAAGAAGCTGCTTTTCTTTCCAGTCAGTCAACAGTCACAGATAGGATTTTAGTATAAATGTACCACCTGAGGAAACTGGTTTGAGATTGCCTTTCGAAGTGTGAACAAATCTAGTACAACAGAGAACAGTCTTATTGTCTGATCAATACTCACTAATTATGTTGCTGTGCAACATGGACACCAGTTACACAAGCCCACCGATTGGACGTCACTTTATTTCCCTTCTTCTTCTGTGGCCTCGTTGAGAGAATTAATAGGCTATTGTTCACCTCAATGGCATTTTATGAGGAATAGCTGGCCTGTATCGTGCCAGTCTTTTCATCTGTCACTGAATAGTGCAGTTGCCAGCAATGAGAACAAACAACCGAACGCATTTCGTTCTGTGTCGTCAATACTTTTGTTGTTGATAACAGTCAGCTTCCTCAGGATGTGCTGCCTGTTGCTCTCTAAAAATATTCCTTCACTTTGTCCCATATTATTTTTTACATGCAACTTCTAACAAAGGCTAGATGTTACCTAATGTTTCCTCAAGGTTACTGACAATTGTTTTTTTGTTGTTCACGTTTCTGTGTAAAACATAAACTCATCTAGAAAAAATGTTAGATGAGACCTGATTTTATCGGCCAGGGAATTAATTGGACGGTATGAAGTGAGTGTGTCAAGGAACCAGGTGATTGGAGATAAAATAAACAGGTTGAAGGGAAAGGGATGAAAATAGGAGGGAATGGAACATTAGACTAAATGGATGTCAAAGGTGGAGCAAGATATTATATTGTGATGAAAGATTATGAAGACATACTTTTAGCCTAATATGCTAATATGAGTTCATTTATTTGCTTTTTTGATAGCCTTTTGAGAAATTTAATCATTCTGGATCTTCTGTGCTTCTTTGTTTTGGACTTTCATGGTAAAAAGTTCTTGTCTTAAACTATTTTTAACAGTTTTACCCTGCCGTAAAAATATGCAAACACAATACTGTGCATGACTGAGTTTCAACAATAAGAAATCACACAATTTCAGGCTTGGACTTTTTGTAGAATGACTTACCATCAGGTGCTTTTGTAAATACTATTTTAGAATTAAACCAAAAACTCAAAGCCACATAAAACCTGAAAATAAAAATTACATAAATAAAATTTCTAAGTCCAATCCATCCAGATCCATGTTATATTTATTCCTGCATCCCACATATGTCACTGTGTATGCAGTTCAGAAAATGAGGACCTATTTTTTTCCTCGCAGGGTTAATTTAACTTTTTCAAAACGTCTGAAATGAATACCACCCGTTTGTGTAAAGACTTCACCAGGATCTCCATCTGAAAGTTTTCAGTCTTCCCCAAGAGAAATATTATGAAATCATCAAACATTCAGCTGAGTCTTTGTTTAAAGACCACCCCACTAGCCCATCCTGAATGGTTTCCTGAGCCTCATGGCATACATTCATTGTGAAGGCCTTGAGATGTCCACCTGAGACAATAGGAGTCAGTCTGGAGAAACTGTAGGGGGAAATAGAAATTCTCTTTTGAAACTTGCGATTAGACTTTTAAATGTGAAAATATGAAATGTTTTATGAGCTGCAATGACTCGGCACACCAGTATGGGAGCCAAAATTCCCGATATTGATATCAATTTTTAACTTGCTACAGATTTCTAAATGTAGCATCATTTTGTTAACAAAGAAACTTTCAGAGCTTTGATCATGGCCTCTGTATGTTCTGAGAATAGACATATTTTGGAATGTCTCAAAAAGAAAGAAGAAACATTTGGCATTCATTAGTAACTGAACTTAAACAAAAGTATTTGGACACCCAACAGATAAAGTACATAAAATAATACCTACAGGTATTATTTACATATACTGTCTTTAAAGACATGCTAAGATGCAGTTATTTAGACATTTAAGGATATATATCAGTAAGGTGTCCACATGAATGCTTTCTGTTACCAACTTAAACAAATGTTTAAACTAAATGTTTAAAACCAACACAAACCCCCTTCTAGAGAAAACTTTTGTTAAGTTACTTTTTGTTAACATTTGTAAGTGTGATTCAATTTTTGAAATAAAACCTTATTATTGAAATACAGCCCAGCATTCCTATATAACAACTAGCCCCAGTCTCCCCCTACATCTTGTATGTAAACATATTGTTTAACTCCTCTAACACTATGGGGATGCATAAATCACATGCATAAAATACTTATGCTGTCTGTCTATGGACACGTTTCAGTTCAATAAGCTTGAGCATAATTGTGGAGTTCAGCTCCACACAACCCTCAAAGGTTAAGACCTCACAGCAAGTAAATCTTAAAAGCAACCTGAGCCCAAGGTATATACAGTCTCAGCAAGAAAACACTGCCCCTGTGTTACTCTGTGTTGACATTTTCCCAAATCTTACATATAACTACACTCATAATTTTTATTTATTATGAGAGAATGTTTATGCCATCAAGATTTGATGTAGCTCTATATTTTAAATGGTGCCCCAAGAAATGTATGACGTAAACCAAGCAAATGTGTTTAAAAATTCTCTGAACTTCAGCTTTGCATGTGAGGTTTTGCTTTCTATACCTTATTGCAGTGAGGGTAACAGTATTCAATAGAAACCCAGAAGATTCTTTGAATCATCTTCCTGTCCAACAGCCAACACCAACAAATCACATTGGCCTTGTTCTGCTATGTCACATTTGCTCATTATGAAAGAATAATGTCAATTCATCGCCAGTAAAAATTGAGCAGCCAGAGGTGTTGTTCTTGGCAAGCCCTGAAATACAAAAGCAGAGGTTGTAAAATGCTTGTCAGCACATTTTAGTCCAAACACAATGCAGATTCTAATTCTGTGTGATATTTTGGATGTCGTCAGATGACATCAAAGAGGGAGGGAATAATATATAAGAGGGTTTGTTCATGGCATAACAAAGATTTGTGCTGTTTTTTTATGGTTGGAAAATAGGATTTTGCAGATTTGACAGCTGCTACCAACAGTAACTTGACCAGTAAGGTGACATTTGCCATGCCATCCACAGACTTATAATAATAAGTTAAAATAATTTGTCAAAAGCTCAGACACATCACACACTCAGATTGCTTCAATCTTACCGGATCAGCTGAATAAGGCGTCATATTGCGCTTGGCAAGGACACAGTCAAAATTCCCCCTTTTTGCCCTCTGAATGGTTAAGAATACCTGGAAGTGTCTCTGTAAATATAGACGTCCATGAGTACAAAATCTGACTGAAGTGCACCACTCCAGAGACATACTGTATGAAACACTGATCAAAACAAAAATTTTTTGTTCTCATGTTATCTAAAATATGTAAACAAAAAATTTTTTTAGCCAATGCCAAATGTTTTTCATATGGTTTATGGATCCAGGTTTAGAAATGAAAGACTCTCTTAGTGCATCATACTGGCTGTCGCTGATGTGGTCTCATGGTGGGTGTTTTTTTCTTTTTACAACATATGGTTTAAATCTACAGCATGATGTAAATGAGGTGTCTGGAGCATGTACACACCATGCTGTCCTGGTGGTTTTATCTGTAAGTCATTTCCTGGTTCTCATGACGTCATTAATGTTTTGTTCTCTGTTCAACTCACCACATATTTCAAAAAAACCTACATAACACAAAAGCGGTGTATACCCATTTAAGGTGTCATGAGCGATATCTGCACCACTTGCAGCACCAAATAAAGTTTGTTTTATGGAAAGACAAAATTCATGTGCACTGTTACATTGTACATAAGATAACACTGCATGCATTGAGTTGCTGTTACAAGCCACTTAATATGTCTTAATATGTCTTAATATATCTGCTTATTATGAAACTGCTCCTCTGCCATGTTTAAGGAGTCTATGGCAAGTAAGGTATTTTGTCTCGTCATACAGTGCCAGCCAATAAACTCTGATTCAAATTTTGTGTAGCTAGATAATATTTACAGACAGCAGGGACAAATCTTTACGTATCAGAGATTAGTTAGGGATTATCAGACAAGAGAAGCCTGGTGCAGTGCAGTCATTTATTATGTGCGTAATCGCGCAAAGTTAAATATTGTTTGTGTTTTTGCTGTTGGAATGATTTGACTGATTATGTAGGTAGAACTTTGTAATGAGCAGATGAATTTGCCTATTAGGTGTAGTAAACCTAACACATCGACATGATGCTAACTGAATGCATGGTGGCCCTTTACGTTAGAATTCATACAGTGTTGAAAATAGTTTTAAAAATTTGACTGTGTGAGATTTTGACTCCCTTCTTCTGATTTTTTCTTTCTCAAAACATCTTTTAAGTAATATCCATCAGGAAGTAGAAATATTCTACTTATATCCTAATATATAAGGAAGTGTGATATTCCAATAAAAAGTCCAATATTATATTTTGGAAGTTGTAAACCTCTTTGGTAAACCATGTTTTGAATCCCCTCATGTTTTGTTTTTGCAGGTTCATCATGGGAGAGATCAATACGGCAGATGGGCTTTGAAAGGTAAGTTTAGAGAGCTTCAAATTAGGGATCTGCAACCCTTACCGTGAAATCTGGCAACATAGATTGTATTGTATGTTTTTGCGTGATGTTTTCATGGAGGCTTTGAAGGACAGATTTTATGACCAGTCTGGACATGGGTCAGAACGATGATCTATTAGTGCCTAGGGAAAACTGAATATAATTCATTCAATGTAATTGAATATAAAGTAATTGAAATATGATCAAGGCTGGTCCATCTGTTCCTCATTGCATAGGATGGTAAAATAATGTAATATATAGATAAATATTTTTTCATAAAAGGTTTAGGGAGGAAAAGCAATATCCTGGTTTTGTCATCCAACCACAGTATTTAATGAAATGCACTTTTAATGATGCAATTTATCTACTACATTTTCAAAACAGTTTAGAGTTTCAAAAACAGTCAAACAGATTCTGTACACAGTGCAGTATTACCACTAAAACCCACTGTTAAAATGCTTTCTTGTGCATTTTGATATTAAAATGCTTTCTGTGTTAAAACATATGGTAATTATTCAGTGCCATGTTATATATAAAAATACCATAAAAGTACCACCATCTAATAATACCACTGTACCACCATTACTGCCACAGTACTGTTTAAAGGGGCTAAGTTTTTTTGAATTGTTGAATTTGAAGGTTAGCCAAATAGTTAAGTGTTGACTGTTCTTTCACCAACAATGATTACATACTTTGCTATAATGTTGTAGCTATGCTGATGTAGTAGTTCAAAGCCGAAACAATTTGTAAAAGAAATTAAATCAGTCTTGACCCTAGACACATTACATATGTGCACAGAGAGCAATTAACTGGTTGGCATTGGACAAAGGCACCAGCTTAAATTTGCCTGTATAATTGAGTAAGTCATTACAGGGACTTTAGTGGGTGGCATCATTTATGTAAGCCCTTCTCTTCTTTTTCATCTTTGTAATCATGTTTGCTTGCACACATTGTCTTCTTTGTAAGCTGCTTTGAGCTGCTTTCACTGCCTGGAGTCTCTGTACTGTTTTGGTGGGGGTCTGGGCGCCTCCTGTTGGGTGGTGGGTGTCTGGGAAGCAGGTGATTGACACTGATGAATGCTAATCACACTGCAGCTACTGCGCCGCCTGAAAAAAGATGGCGTAAGTTTGCATGAGGCTTACTTCAGACTCTGGCTGCGGTCCCCCTGATGATGGACTATAAACAAACTAGTGTGTAAAGGAAAGAGCGTTTGGTTAACATCTTTCATACGTACGGGTGTTTCTTTAACTACTGGCACTTTCATGTCGCTGTGGTGTTTTTTTTTCCTGAAAAACAGATTTCAGCCTTTTTCTTTTGTTATGAAAAAATCACATTAAAATTTAAACTTTTGCCAAGCTTTTCAAATGCCTTTCATGTATAGATTTAGTTTTATATCCTTTTCCCATACCCAGACTTTTAGTCGTGAAAAATTCTGACAATCTAAATAATAGGTACAATAATTTTAATCTATTTCAGTTTTTTTGTGTGTGTGTAAAAATGACATCACAATGTCATCGCATTGCGCATTATTTCCAATTAACCATAATTTTGTAAAATTATTTAATAAGTGTAACAAAAATAATTTTATGTTTGTATTTAAGTTACATAAAAAACTACAACATTACCCTTGGTAGGTGAAAAGTGTTCACTTTCTCTTCTTTAAAAATAAAGTTCCACAATTGTCATTTCCAAAATGTCACAGAATGATTTGAGATAAATACTAAAAAAAATTAGAAAAAATACATTTTAGAAAAAAATTTACAGAATTTCAGACAGAATTCTTCTGTGATGCATTTAAACATTATATTATATTGTTCATTCACAACCTAAATAAACCAGTGAGTGTGTTTAAGCACCCACACAGAGGACCAAAAGTGCCCAGTTGAAAAAGACACTACATTTACATGCAGTCATGCTAATGTGTGCTAACCTGGCAGACTGCTGTACATTTCGCCAGCCATTAGAAACAGCAAGTCTCTTTCCTACAGTGGTAGTGATTTACAATCTCAAGCCTAGCATTTGCATTTCATTAGCACAGTTGGCAGAACTGTTCATTTAGTTGTATTGTGACAGATCATCAACAACAGGAAGTGCTCTGGATAAGACCGTCTGAACACTGATAGTCTGCTCACAACAGCTGGAAGTGTTTTAGACACGCGTGTTAGTTGTGAGTTGTATGATGTTAGCGACAGACATCTGTAATTTACCTGACTGTAGAGGGAAAGCAGTCTGGACGTCTAGCACAAACCACATGTGCTGTGATGAAATGCCTCAGAGCCAGGTGACATAGTAATGCCTTATACAGCTGTTGTGTCTGAAGTAGATAACATGAATTATATATGATATCACCCATCCAGTGCATTCATGATTAGGAGTTTGTCTATATTTTGAGAACCTAGTTTTTTTTAAAAACAAGGAAGTAATGTTTTAATTAGATACATGAACAGATATCCAGTTAAGTAATTTTTGCTAAATGTATGTGCTAGAACTTTTCTAAGCACTCAGACTTAAGATTTTCACCAGGCATACAGGCAAAAAAAAACCTTAACTTACACTGAAGGACCGTAAGCCATATGACCAATATATAGAAATTTAAGGGTGGTCTCTTTTTACTTGAGCCAGTAACAGCTTAGCAATGCATCATTATGTGAACATTTAATTTCTTGTATTCTGTGAATTAATGCATTTTACATTTTAGATTTTTTGCAATTATGTTTTTTAACCCAAAAAGTTTTTGTTTAGTCTAGCGTATGTCATTTTTCTGAAACGTTAACAAATTATGGCATAACAGAGGTTGCAACAAAGGTTTACATATTCCCAATTTAGCCATGTCTGCTTCATTTTTTACCAATATAAATGATTTCTTTAAATCATTTCAGTCTGACATACTCTTATATAGCATAATAGACCATGCTTCCCATGTTACTTCCTTGAGTAATTTGTCACCAACCGGCCTATGAGCCATAAAATACACAAACTCTCAGCAAACATGTCAAAATAATCCTTTGTGTGTTTGCTATATAAATTGGACTCACAAGGCATAAATCATAGGTGTTTTTCTTGAATCTGTGATTAAACCAGACCATTAAAACACAAGGGAGATTGCAACAGGCACTTCCTTATGAACGCTGCTATGTGAACCCTGAATTGCACCAGTGTGCACTGTGTTGCTCTTGGAGAGAAGAGAGCCAAAAAGCATCTTTAGATGCTGCCTTCCCAGCATGCACTGCTCTCCTTTGGGTTCATTCTTATTTTCAGTACAAATAATTAGGGTGTATTTACTGTCTTTGAAGTTTCAGGCATCTTCATTAGTGATTAGAAGGACAAGGCTTAGATGTTTATCATGAAATCCATACCCGGTAATGACATTTGTATTTCACCAAAGGTTAGCAAGCGCTAACCTAACAGTGTAGCTAAAGGAGGAGGCCACATTATCAGTTATGTTGACTAAACTCGCTTAAACCTCATTAGTCAACAACATTCCATTTTTAGGAACAAATTAGCATGACTCAAACAAGTGGAGAATGGAGTGTACTCTTGATTCATGATGTCCTCTCAACATTTGGTCATTATATTTGGCCAACATTTTCTTCGCCCATTCTGGTCACAGTGGTCGACCCCTGCTGCTGATTTGCTGTTCTCACTGACTCACTCAACAAACAGTAAGTTTAAATGATTCAGCCTCACAACCAGTTGGCCTCCATTTTGTTTGGAGGAAAAGAGGCTAGGTCAGGTCCATGTTTCACAGGTCAGCATTTAAATGTTGAAAATACTTTTCAATGCTTCAATCCATAACTTTTTGATTAAAACAATCAGTTATTAAACAAGTACATCAGTACAACAGATCAGTTTTTGAAATGGTCTCCTTACCCTGATTCGCAATGTTAAGCTTATAAATGTACAAAGTAAATTATAATATCTTTAATCCAGTCATTTAACTTAAGCCACATTACACAGGAATCAGTTATTTGCAACTAGACCTAAATATTAAAAGTCAAAATAAATGAAACGCTTTCTACTTATATTCGGTTAATTTTTGTAAATTTGTAACTGAAAGAAATTTTGTAGCTAGCATGAATATTCCTTCATAGGGTTTATAAACAAACGTTTAGTTTTTAAAAGAGCTGCATTTGAATTAACCCAGAAACAAAATTAAAGGGTCATTAATTTACAAATTCAAGGTCATTAAATGATAAACATAAATCAATCAATATTTATTGTGTGAAAATAATTTATCAAATTTATTTTCAATTTTTTTTTAGAAATGTGTAATTGCACCACAACATGCTAGCCATTGAGCAATTCATAATAAAAATAGTAGTGTTCTTTTGAAAATATAGACTATTTCAAATGAGTATTAGAGTATTACAAATGACAATATTTTTTGTTCCCCACACATCTAAAGAATATGTCTGGACTTTCAGCCCAGTTCAGTGTGTTTGGAACTGGAATGGCTTATATAGTCTTATATAGTTATATAGACTTATATCATCTACAATAATTTCTGGTCTGTTTTAATGTCCCAGCTCACCAGTGTTTATGATTGTCCCATAAAATTTCACAACACAGAACACTAAAAGCCCTTTAATAAACACTATTGACGCAAATATTGTAAGTCATGTGTAATGCAGTGCCTTATATCTGCCTTTGTTTGGCCCATGCGGAGAGATGGCACATCTAAAAGTGATGAAAGGCTTTTGTGGGGAAAATGACAGACATTTCCCATTACGGATCTTATTGAGAGATGAGATTGGATTACTTAACAACCAGATGGCCTGCTGCACCTTTAAAATGCATTTAGTCAAGAATTTAGCACAATGCACTGAAGGTCCCTCAGTGTGAAGATCTGTCATGATGGTCACATGTCCAGTCTGTTTCCGGGGTTTTCTGTGCCTCCAGTGGACTGTGATGGAGACCCTAATAAAGTGATTATGTGTAGTATGTGAAGTTGGTCAACCTTCAAATGTTTGGACTTGTTTTGAGAGAGGTTTAATTAACACAAATGGGAAAGCATTTTTTTGCAATCTGTTTTTGAAAAAATACATAATTTTTTAAAATTATTTTATCTTTGTTTTCATAGTAACCTTGTTAAATTTAGTTAAATTATGATAAAAATCTTATTTTTTCTTAGCTAAATGTGTCATATTGTAGGAATGTTTCACTGAAAACAAAACAAAAATACTGCTTATGACAGTGATTATTGCAGGGAAACACATGCAGTGATTATTGCGTTATATGCATGTGATACACATCTTAAAATTCACATCTTGTACCTTGTTATACTTTGAAGAATTTGTAAGCCAAAGTAGCTTTCTCAGATTTAAGAAAGCTTAAGAAATAATTTATTTTGATATCACTTTGGGCGCACCATATCTAATGCATCCAAAACAAATTTAGTGTCAGCAGGAATTTGCTAGGTCCAGGAATGGCTGTTTGTTTTCAAAAGCTCGTTCGCTTCAGTTTGTTTGGACAGTGTCATTTTGGCTGCTCTAGGAGCAGCTGATCTTTGCTTCATTTCACTGGTATTTAAGCATTGGAGTCTTGCCGCTCACCCTGGGAAGGCAAAGGTAACATCTACCATTTGGCTTCGCTCCAGTTTCATGGATCCACCAGTCTCCTGCTGAGAGACCTGGTGTAACACCAGCCAGTATTAACACACATTCCACTTCTGTATTCGTTAACAGTCATTCAAACAAACTCTGTCTTTACCTGAGCAAAACAATTCTCTATTTCTCTAGCCTTACCCCAAATCTATGATTATCAGCAATTGAGTGTTTTTAAATCTAACTCAATCAATTAACTGTTGTTTTAGTGTATTAAAAAAGGGTTTCTTTCGCTGTGAAGTTACAGAAAAATTCAGTGCTTCCAAAAATTCAATACATCTGTGGACCTCCACCTTTTTCTATTTGTGCCTGCTCACGGTTTTTGCTTTATGATTATGCTGAGATAAAAGGACTTTCTAACCATTATTGTAAACTGTTTAGATACAGTGAGATGTCATTACAAAGTTCATCTGTGCAGTTAGCCAATAGCGATGCTTAAGCTTGTGTTTTTTAGTGTGTTAAACATTATGTCTGCCTCTTATTAGGTTCTATGAAGCAAACAGAACAGTTTCCAAAGCAACTGAATTAAGTACAGTTCAAAGCAGCTGTATTAAGGTAGAGAAGCCATGCTTTAAACTTAGTGATATTGCCCTTAACATACCTAAACATTTGTTTACAGTGTTAGGCCATCAATAATGAAAAAAACTTTTTGTATGTAGAGAAAAACTTCAGTAATTTAAAGTAAAAATATTTTTTGATACATTTTAGTTTTTTAGAATATATTATTAAAACATAACCTTTGGATTCTTTTTATATTTGTATAGGAGACATATTTGTAAGCTTACTAATTATCTCAATAATAACTGCCTGAGGGCCATTTTTAAGATGGCCGCTGAGTGAACAAACTTGCTTTAAAAGAACTTTACCATGACACTGTACATGTAGGTTGCAAGCAATCTGCTTTCATGCTTATTTTAATGCTTAGCATACCCAATGCAAGATGTATTTTACTTTTATATAATTGACCAGGTTGTGGTCTCTCCTGCTTTCTGTGTTTGGAGATGAACCCTGTCTATTGTTACAGCTTTCATCTTTTTTGAGCAAACACAGCTGACTCATCTCTATAGCTCTCCCACACAAACATCAGGATTTAAAAAATGTAACAAACTCTGTGTGTAAACCTTTAAAGATCTGAAAACGAGCCTCTTTACAGCTGAAAAATGTTAAGGGCGCGCAAGTATGAAGCCAGTGGCGTTTTGATTTTCATTCGGCACTCTGAAGTGATATTGTCCAGAGGGGAGAATCGGTTGGTTTTATTAAAAATCATTCTGGTCGGGTTCTCAACTCAAAGGGCCTCGGCTCGCTGGAGCGCGGAAATGAGATCCAGACGCTCTAGCACTTTAAGTGAGCACACTGGGAATCAGGCTTTTATTGCAAAAAAGAGTGTGGCGCTAACAAAACTTCTGCCTCAACCATGGCATAAATTTGGGGCTGGGCTACATGTTTGCTAAAAAATGGAAGATTGGGGTAGCTGTTGGAAAGCCTGTTTGAAAACAATAAATATCCTGTAGCTCAGTGGTTATAGCATGGTGTTAACAATGCCAAGGTTATGGGTTCAATCCCACGGGATTGCACATATTTAGAAACAATGTATAGTATAATGCAATGTAAGTCGCTTTGGATAAAAGCGTCTGCCAAATGCATAAATGTAAAATTCATTTTATACCTCTAAATGCCTAAAAATGACATGCTGCACCTTTAACACACTGTATTGTTGGTGGATTTGCCAGTAATTGTATGTTTGTTTGTTTTGCTGTAGTGTGCGAGGCGCTGATGCTGGAAATGGTATCCGAGTGTTCATTCCAGACATTGGCATGTTTGTGGTGGGCCTGGTGAC